>JAMPIV010001872.1:1307500-1455043 GCA_024509875.1 Oreohelix idahoensis
ATGTTCGATGCCCGAACACATTTGAATCATCCAATAGGGATTCTTCATTCATGCATGACTGACTCTGCTTGTCGCTTACTGGTGCCAAATTATTTGTTGTAAATTGTATATTTTTGTTTTTCTTGATGATTTTTTTTTTATAATCCCGGATAACGTATTTTAAAGAGTTCACAAATAATTAATAATGATTCGGCTTTTCTTCTCGTTGCTTCCAAATCATGGAGATGATCAGCTTTGTGTTTCAAGCAATTTTTTTAGTTTTCAGGTATTGATGTTCCTCTTGCTACACTGAACCAATAATCTTTTATGGAAGTGAAACATAGAAATGAATAAATGAGCGCATATATTATTGTGTGAGAGACGACAGGCAGATTCGTTTGAAGATTGGCATCTCGAGATAAAGTTACCGATTTCGAAACTTGGTAGCGCCATGCTCCATGTTACCCATTTGTAAATGGGTACATTACTTTGTTATTAAGTTAGGAAAGGCAAAGGCAGCGAGTAAAAGAACTGGTCACTTCTTCATAAAAACAGACCTAGTACGGTGAAGTCTCTAACACTTCACTCTCCTACAGCAGTATCTGCTATGGAACTAACTTTAGCTTTCATGCTATTTTAAGCGACTGACACTCTCATGCATGTCGTAACCAAGCGACTAATATGAGGTTGTGCATGGGGCTTCCCAATCCCATCATGTAAAACACAAACTGTCACAAACCACCGCTGCAAGAAAACGTTAATTCTTGCTGCAAGCTTCTTACAAGGGGACCGTCCACAGTGGTAGCTCTATGCTCTGTACGAAGCGCAAAGGAGAATGATGATGATAAACGACTGACAGGTGGTTTCTTAGGTAAATGATGAGAGGAGAATGATGATGATAAGCGACTGACGGGTGGTTTCTTAGGTAAATGATGAGAGGAGAATGATGATGATAAGCGACTGACGGGTGGTTTCTTAGGTAAATGATGAGAGGAGAATGATGATGATAAGCGACTGACGGGTGGTTTCTTAGGTAAGTGATGAGAGGAGAATGATGATGATAAGCGACTGACGGGTGGTTTCTTAGGTAAGTGATGAGAGGAGAATGATGATGATAAGCGACTGACGGGTGGTTTCTTAGGTAAATGATGAGAGGAGAATGATGATGATAAGCGACTGACGGGTGGTTTCTTAGGTAAGTGATGAGAGGAGAATGATGATGATAAACGACTGACGGGTGGTTTCTTAGGTAAGTGATGAGAGGAGAATGATGATGATAAGCGACTGACGGGTGGTTTCTTAGGTAAGTGATGAGAGGAGAATGATGATGATAAGCGACTGACGGGTGGTTTCTTAGGTAAGTGATGAGAGGAGAATGATGATGATAAGCGACTGACGGGTGGTTTCTTAGGTAAGCGATGAGAGGAGAATGATGATATTAAGCGACTGACAGGTGGTTTCTTAGGTAAGTGATGAGAGGAGAATGATGATAAGCGACTGACGGGTGGTTTCTTAGGTAAGTGATGAGAGGAGAATGATGATGATAAGCGACTGACGGGTGGTTTCTTAGGTAAGCGATGAGAGGAGAATGATGATGATAAGCGACTGACGGGTGGTTTCTTAGGTAAGTGATGAGAGGAGAATGATGATGATAAGCGACTGACAGGTGGTTTCTTAGGTAAGTGATGAGAGGAGAATGATGATGATAAGCGACTGACAGGTGGTTTCTTAGGTAAGTGATGAAAGGACAATGAACAGCTAAAATATATAATGATGAGGTCTCAATCGCAGGTAGATAAGACTGACAAACAATTGCGGACGTTAGCAAAAAACAATAAACAGTTTTATTAGACGTTCTCTGTGAAGAAGAACTAAAGCCCATGATAAGCACATGAAATACTGAAAGAAAGGACATGGAAAAGTTAAAAGAAAAGCTTTAAAACCTGGTGGACCAACTGCATGACAATGGGGAAAGCCAGCAAAATAGATATTTGCCTACACTAAAAAACAGGAGGCTGTGGTAAGAAATAATGGCATACGCCACTCGGTATGCACCTGATGTTGTTAACGATACTTCTTTTTCTTTCTGTTTGTAGTAAGTTATTGGGTCACTTTTTTTCAAAATCTTTCATTTCTTATTTCTAGAAGCGTTATCCTCGTTTGTTGTTGTTTTTTTTTTTTTGGTCCTCGATTGTCCCCGTTTTGCCTCGTTGGACATCGTTTTGTTTCGGTTGTCCTCGTTTGTCCCCGTTTTGCCTCGTTCGACATCGTTTTGTTTCGGTTGTCCTCGTTTGTCCCCGTTTTGCCTCGTTCGACATCGTTTTGTTTCGGTTGTCCTCGTTTTATCCTCGTTTGATATAGATGGAAATGTAGTCTCGTCAAGTGATTCTGTATTTGAAGTTTGGTAGTTGTTAGCTGACTTACTTAGTCGTTCCCCTTCTACCGTGAGGTGTAGAGGTTTGGAAGAGAGAGCGCCAGACTATCCTATCGGCTGTCTTCCTCCTGGCCTGGTTCCATTCTAGTCCTCGGTCCTTCAAAGATTGTCTAATGTTGTCCTCCCAGCGGACTCTGGGTCGTCCTGGGGGTCTGGATCCTTGGCTCTTTGTTTCCCATGCTTGTCGTGGTAGCCGGTCTTCTCCCATTCTGCAGACATGGCCAAACCATCTTAGTTGGGACTGTTCTACTTGGGTCTGCAGGGGGTGGGATTTAAGGCCTTGACGTATCGTCTGGTTGCGGACCATGTCTCTTCTTGTTACTTCAACCACCTTCCTTAGATACCTCATTTCTGAGGTTTGGGTTGTTAGCTGACAAATATCCAAATGCTCGATTTAATAGTTCCCAACTGAGCAGGGTGGTCAATTAAATAAAATGTATACATAGACGACATGGTCCAGAACGCGAAAACTGATTCCAATTATGAGAAAGTCGACTTACAAGTAAGTTTTGAGTGTGGCTGATAACAAAAAACATATAGGCGCGTTGACTGTGATATGTTGTAGCAGTCTTAATTTGTGTGAAAAGGGCAGGTTATAAGTGAGATGACAAGTACAGACAGGGTTATGACAGTTTAACTGGAAAAAATGCGCACTCCAAGCTCATAAACACAAAGGTACACACATATACAAGCAAAAAATACACATGAGACAGACAGAGAGATAGATAGATAGACAGTCAGATAGACAGATATAAAGAAAGAAAGAAAGAAAGAAAGACGGATATATAGACTGACAGACAGTCAGATAGATAGATAGATAGATAGGTAGGTAGGTAGGTAGCTAGGTAGGTAGGCAAGTAGATAGATAGAACTTTATTTTCAAAGGGTCAAGAATTGGGCGAGCAGGCCCGTCTAATATGTTGCCCTTCCACTCTCACTTAACTTGCATACTAATTCCTTTCATTCCATTCATTTAAGCGTTAAATTAAAGTAATATAACAGTATACACTTACAGTATGCAATCATAATAACAACTAAGTATGTTGTTTTTAAAACAAACAATAATGTAATGTAAAGAAAAAACCCACAACAAAAGCAAAACAAAAACAAACAAACAAACAAATCCAACACATCCGTACATATTCAGACACTAATTAAAGTATAATCACATTAGGGTGGCATAGAATTAGAACTCATGAAATATTTGAACAGTCTGCTATTGTACTCGTAGTAGTATGGACTTCGCATGTTTTTCTTTGTCCTCCTTAACTCAAGAGCAGAATCAGATAGATAGAACGAACGAACGAACTTTATCTTAAAAAGGTTTAGATTTGGGCACGCAGGTCTACCCATCTTTACTAAACCTCCTCCCCCCCCAATACTGAATTCATTTATCCTACACATGCATTTTAAATATTATTTTTAAGATAATAAAATAAACAAAATAAAATACAATAAAAACAAAGTAAGATCCCAACATCGGAGCAGTACAATAACAGTAATACACATTTACAGGACCTTGTCATAATCAATAATGAACAGGTCAAAATAATCCTTCAAACTTACACATGATATTAGATAATTATTCTGGAACATAACTAAATTAGGGTGGCATATAATCTGCACTCATGGTGTATTTGAAAAGTCTGCTATTGTACGAAAATGGACTAAGCGTGCTTTTTAGGTCATGTGGAAGATTGTTCCACAGATGAGCAGCAGAAAAAGCTTACTTTTCTTGAATAAGTCAAGCCTTGGCTTGGGCACGTGTAATTTGTTTACGCGTTGGTTGAGTCGTCCGTTGTATTTGAAAATGGGCCACAGATGCGTTGGAGTATTCTGTGATAGGATTGTGTGAATATGTATATATATATACATATATATAGAGAGAGAGATAGGTAGGTAGGTAGGTAGTTGTTGTAGATAGATAGATAGATAGATAGATAGATAGATAGATAGATAGATAGATAGATAGATAGATAGATAGATAGATAGATAGATAGATAGGTAGGTAGGTAGGTAGGCAGGCAGGCATGCAGACAGACAGACACAGAGACAGACACAGAGACAGAGAGAGACACATAGACAGACACAGAGACAGACACAGAGACATAGACATAGACAGAGACAGACAAACAGACAGACAGACACAGACAGACAGAGACAGATAGACAGACAGACAGATAGATAGACAGATAGATAGACAGACAGATAGATAGACAGATAGATTGACAGACAGACAGACAGATAGATAGATAGATAGATAGATAGATAGATAGATAGATAGATAGACAGACAGACAGACAGACAGACAGACAGACAGACAGACAGACAGACAGACAGACAGACAGACAGACAGACAGACAGACAGACAGACAGACAGACAGACAGACAGACAGATAGATAGATAGATAGATAGATAGATAGATAGATAGATAGATAGATAGATAGATAGATAGATAGATAGATAGATAGATAGATAGATAGATAGATAGATAGATAGATGGATAAATATATAGGCAGACAGGTGGATGGATAAAGGAATTAGCCTAACACTGTTAAAAGATCCATAGTGCTTTGTCCTTGTTCTCCTCAGCCCATTATCTTCCACAAATGGGTTTAAAAGCGAACAGCGTATTGATCCATCAATTCCCCATGACATTCTTTCTTTAATGTGTTCTAGTTTACTCTCTCACTTCTGTCATCCGTTCCCAGGTCCTTACACTATTAATAATGTCATATTCATACTCACATTTTCCATATATAGCCATACATATTTGTAATCACTGATCGCTTTAGCGATCTAAGCCCTTCAACCAGTTCCATCTTCTTTCTCTCTCTCTATCTCAATTTTCAGGCACTCATAAAGCGCCGGAATAATCCTTTGTGTGCGGTTAGTAAACTTTCATGACAAGATTGCGAGGGGACAGCGAGAATCGCGAAATGTTCTATGCGAAGTACTCTGCATGTCTGGTTTTTCCTTTCCAGGTCTGTAGGCCCCAAACATGAAAGACGTATTTAAAAAAAAAGAAATATCTTTAACAATAAAAAATGGACAGAAATTCTGACAGCGTGAGTTTAAAAGAAGAAAAAAAAACCGCTTACATGCGTACCTTAAGAATGACTGGCGTTCTCGTATTGGCACTTTAAGGAAATGAAGGCATTTGATACAGTCCAGCACGCACTAACATTGAATCGCACGGAAAGTCTGACTGATAACTTTAGAATGTTGACAACTGGGACGTTCTTATGGACACTTACGATAACACGAAAAGGCAAGTATAGTGGTTAGAACCCGTGTTATAAACAGACTTGTGTTCTGTTTGGTGAATACAGAGACTATTAAGTCAGGAATGGCTCATTAGAGAAATTATCACGGTCATAATTTTATGAGCAGAAAATAGTGAGTAACAGCAATGTAAAATTAACAAGAAAAAGATCGGTAACAAACACTTTTACTGTACAAGAAAGGTATAACAGCGCCGACATGTGAGGAAGCTTTGATTTCACGCATCAATACTGGAATGAATGATAGAAGATCTGAACACCTAGTCGCCACCTCTCAAGTGCCCCCCCCCCCCCTCCCCTGTGACTTGTACTGGAAAAAGAGCCTACAGTAATCTGACAGCTTATTGTAACCTCATAGCTGCTCTATGATTTGCTAGCTAAAAACATGCATTATATTGCCTGTCTATTTCTGCAGCTCACCTTTTGTCCCGCCCTCTTTTCTTTAAACTCGGGCAAACACAGTGTTTACAATTTTAGTGTCCTGTCAGTCATAACAGGAAGCAAATTAGGCTTCGTTTACTTCGTTCTACTCACGCGAGCTCATCTGTCAATCATAATACCTGACAGACAGACAGCACGTGAGAGAGCGACGGCACAGACCCTTTGTAGTTTTACTCAGGGAAAGTCTAGAACTCCCCTGTGCTCTTTGATCTCGAGACGCGGGCATTCTGAAGAGAAACCCGCTAGCAGAACTAAAGTCTTTGATGTCGGTCAACAACTTCAGACGAGAGACTCTGGTAGTCTGAATCGTAAGCCTTTCATCTTGGGCTCTAGCTTCTGAATCTTCGTCCCACACACAGGAGCGCGAAATTAACACCATTAGAGATCAGAGAAATCTAATGATATATATACTGCTGTTTTCTTAACCCCGCCATCAGAAGTCAGTCAGAATTTGAATAGTCTAGCGCGCAGTCCGAGAACCATTTTTCTTGTTGGAAATATTTATAAGTGATTCGTGGAGATTTTCGTTCTGAATTCTCTAGTAAGGGGAAAATAGTGCTAAGTATTTAAAAGTGGTGATAGCATTTAAACACTTACACTTCTCTTAGATTTTTTCTCGCTAGTAAGACCTATTAAATAAAATAACGCGTAGCGATTTTCATACCAGATATTCAATTAAAATGTTAGTCCACCACCCGACCGCTAACACACTGAGACGATACGGTAATTATGTTTACAGTGTAGACGGACGCGAGAGAGATAAACTCGACTGTTAAGCAGACCGGACCTTATAGGCGTTAGGCGACTGATATCGGGAGTATAGAATGCATGTTTATATTTCATTTGTAATGTGTTATTATAGTGTCTATTATTTTTAAATGCCATACGACAAACGAACAGACACCGACAATTTAATAGCTATTTAATGACAGGCGATTATTGTTGTAGGTGGTGCGTATGAAAAATTAAAAAAATAATTAACACCGTACGCTGGCCGCCAGCCGAGAGCAGGGGGCGGGTGAGTTATCATAAACTCGGTCCTACCCAGATTAGCGGACAGCGACGTCTGCGTGCGTGTAGGCGTAGGGAAACACCGTGTGTCTTTTGAACTTAGTCAGGACTGACAAAGAGGATGAGAGATCGTCTTGTCCCCGTCGGTATATATAGAGATATCTACATAGAATGGTAGAATTTTTTCCCACAATGTTCTCTTATATTTTTCGCAGACCTGATCACAAGGGCGACCAGCGGTCTTTTACTTTTCTGGTTCGTTATCCATTTCATTTATAAGCGTGTACTCACCGATGATATTGGATGACAATAAATATAAATACTGGACTTACAAAATCCAGATTACAATTTTACCAGCCCACACTGGTGTGTACATGTACCATTATTATTGTTCCCCAACTATCTATCTATATATATATATATACACACTGTGCAGAATCGGTGCTTTGGCACATAGTTGGCAGATAGAAGAACCATCATCATCATTTTAAACATTTTTTTAGCAACCAGCTGTATCCCAATACTGGAAATATTCCCCTCTCTAAAGAGTACACCTTAAGGATTCTCACATTTCCAACTATTGTTAGGAACACCTATATCCAGATTGAAGCACTATATTCGGCGTTCACCTCACTAGTTTTTCTTTGGGGATGAACTGGGGCCAATTTGGATTGTCGACAGCTGGGGGTGACAGTGTAATCATAGTGAAATATGAATTAGGTTCATGGAATAATTATGTTACCAAGGGATACCACAGACCTACTATAGGAGCCAATTAGGTAAGAGTGTGAGAAGTGGCCACTGTGCGAGAGAGTGTGTGATGATTTTCTTGTTTTGCTAGGAATTATCCATAAATCTGATTGTCTAAATTTTGTTTACTTTACTTGGTCTTATAGTGTACCAATATTGTTTTATTCTGTAACCTAGTGCTAACCTTCACCCTTTGGGTTAATAATTTTGGGGTTTTCTCTCCATACGGTGGAAGGCGCACCTCTCTTCTTTATTTTTTATGTATGTAAATGATTTCTTGATATCTTTTAGATAATTGGTGTTGTCAAGTTTAGTGATAATAAACTACAAAGAAACTTAACTTTGTGTGTTGGTCAGACACATACCCATTTTATCCTTAGTTTTTCACGTTTGTGTCTCATTGTTGTCATATATTGTTGTGTGTGTGTACAGTAACCTGTTTTTTCATTAGACAGGGAGGCAGAGACTGTCCTATAGTAAAGCATAGTTGTACGTATAGGCTGGATGAGAGAAACCTACTCACTCCAGAGACATACCTTTCCCTCAACCTACCACCTGTGAAATCTATTTTCTATACATTCTCGTGTATCAGTCAACCTTTACTCTTTACTTAGACTGGGCCCAATAAACCAATTAACCTACCGTACGACACTCACACACACAAATGAAAACCCCAACCTCATATCATTTTATGGCACTCTTTTTCATTCACTATCCTTCTGCTCCGCAAGAATCATAGGTCTTCAACAAACGTATGCCAAGTTCTTCTGTGCTATGAAAATAGGATCAAAGTTTTTGTCTCTGTCTGCAGTTCTTTTCACCACATGTTTTTAGTCTTCCCCTATCTCTCTTACCCTGGGGATTCCAGAACAAGGACTGCCTCGCAATGATATGTTACCACGAGACTTCCTCAATGTGTGTCCTATCCATTGCCAAAGTCTTTATCCCATCTCTTGTTCCACTTACACCTGTCTGTTTCATATCAGTTCCACACTGATGACCTTGTCGCACCCCTTCAATCCTTCTATTCTTGTCTATGTCATACACAATAAAACTTACAAAACAACAATATTAATATACATCACAAAGATCTTCGTTCATTTTGTTTTCGGATCTCATGCCCTCTTCCGGATTTATATTTTGGACCACCTTTTTTTCTCAGCCCTACCAAGGAGTTTTCCAAAATGACATGAACCAAACAGGTGCCAGTGGAACAAGAGATCAGAAGCAGACGCTGGAGATGGATAGGACACACAATGAGGAAACTTGTTGATATCATTACCAGGCAGTCCTTGTTCTGCAATCCTTAGCTTAAGAAAAGTAGAATTAGACCAAGGAAGACACAGAGAAGATAACTGGAGACAGACATAAAGGGGATACAGAAGATATGAAACTACCTTGAGCTGATGGCACAAGACATGAAAACATGGCATAAATTTCTTAAAAGCTTTTGCTCTGTGGGGTGTTAAAAGATGATGATAATGATGATGATGACCCAGGCGTTTCTAAATCTTTTGACTGTTTTGTCTACTGTGTGCCTCCATGTTATCTCTCCAGTCTTGACTTCCCTTATGTTTTTTACTGAATGGCATGCCAAGCTATAACTAGCTGATTGTTTCTTGTAGGTGTCTTATCAATCGTCATACTTGCTCTTTAATGTCAAGCATGAGTGGTTGTATCTTGTTCTCTTCCATAGTTTGTGTTTGTTACATGTACAAAGTAAGCATTCAAGAAGACAGTCGGCATACCAACAACCCGAATGTAGCATAAATCAAAGAACTAACCAGAATGACGAACAAGCATCGATATTCTCCGAATCTGACAAGTCACCAGGGCAGGCAGTGCATAGGAAATGAGATCAGACACAATATTTACATACACGTTTGGCCGTAAATAACATTTAGAGGCATACATCACATATAAATAAGAATTATTCAGATATGTCTCACAAATGTGTTGGGAGGACGACCTGTTTATGCACATAAAAACCAGACCTCAAAGACGGTACGTCTGGAAAGGAAACATGGACAAGTAAGACCAATAACAAAAGTCAGACACTTTCTGCGTTAGTCTCAAAGAACACTTAGAACAAGAATAGACATGTTCTGTAACCAGACGATACGTCATGGCCTTAAAACCCAGCCCCTGCAGACCCAAGTGGAACAGTTCTAATTACGACAGTTTGACAATGTCTGCAGAATGGAAGAAGATTGGCTACTATGACAAATATGGGGACAATTGAGAGACAGGGATCCAGACCTCCAGGACGACACAGAGTTCGCTGGGAGGAAAACACCAGACAATCTCTGAAGGACCGAGGACTATACTGGATCCAGGACAGGAGGAAGACAGACGATAGGATAGTATGGCGCTCTCTCTGACAAACCTCTACACCTCAGTGTAGAAGAGCAACGACTACGTAAGTAAGAACACTGAGAACATCAAGGACATAAACAAACCCAAAACAGGTACATCAAGTGGTACACAATAACAGAAAATAATTTGGGGGGAGGGAGATAATGTTTAGCACACCTTATGAGACAAGAAAGAATTCTCACTTGAACAGAGAGGCAGAGAAAAAATGGTAGAGTCTGACAACATGGATGAGATGAGAGTACCTCACTCTGTCTGTCTGTCTGTCTTTCTGAGAGAGAGATAGAGAGAGAGAGAGAGAGAGAGAGAGAGAGAGAGAGAGAGAGAGAGAGAGAGAGAGAGAGAGAGAGAGAGAGAGAGAGAGAGAGAGAGAGAGAGAGGAAAGCGTGTAAAAAACACCACAACCAATGTTAATATAAAAGATAAATGATAATAAGAAAGAGATTAAGAATTCAATGACAGAGACATTCATCAAGTACCGTGTCTGGTGGCACTGACGACCAGTTGCACGCACAAAACTGCCACTCATCATATCATTCACAAGGTTATATTTTTGAAAAGAATTACTCATTAATGTTAACTGGCCATACAATCTTAATCTATACAATAGCATGTATGGCACGTGAGGATGTTACCTGGGGTTCTCTGATGAGGCAATGACAGAAGAGGAGAACTGCATCCTCAAGCATGCCATACAAGGTAAGTAATATGAGGTTGTGCATGAGGTTGTGCATGAGGTTGCAACCTCATCATGTAAAAGAAGTTGCTACATAAACCACCGCTGCTAGAGCATATGAATGAATGGTGCAGGCTTCCTGTAAAGGGGGGGGGGGGCATCTGTAGTGGTTGTTACATGGTCCATAAGGAGCGAACATGAAAATCATGATGAATAAACAGAATGTACGGAACATGCATTTTCTGTCTGTCTGTCTGTCTTTCTTTCTATCGCTCTTTCTTTTATCAGAGAAGAATTAAAGATACCATCAAACAAAAAGCTGTGGCGTCTCCGTCTCGGTGCGGCATACTTTATGATAGAGGAACCACACTGCCAAGAATGTCAGGAAGAAAATGACATAGATCTGATCCACTGTAAAAAGTACGAACAACAAAGACTTGAATTAAAAACTTACTATAGAAATCACAATATAGACACGACAGGCGATAAGGTTTTAAGCATAGATGCCCCAGGAGAAGCCCAATCAATACTTAAAATAAAAATAAAATAAAAAAAAAATAAACGGAAAAATTTGCAAACTTACTAACTACTCATAGGACAAGGAAAGACAACGAGGTTTAAAAAAACACCAACTCAAAAAGAACAAATACTAATACAAATTAAAACCAAGTTTAAAGGACAATAGTTATCTATATACAATACAAAAGAGAAAATAAAATGACAAATACTAATATAAATTAAAACCACCAACTGCAAGAGACAATAGTTATTTAAATTGAATACAAAATTAGTAAATAAAATGACACTAAATACCCCAATTATAACCAATTTTCAGGTTGAACAAGGTAAACCAAGATGGAACGAGAAGAGTCAATAACGGGCAGCTGTTAAGTGCCCGCTCTCCACCCATCACCTCTTCAAAACAACAACAACAACAACAGGCAGCGTCTCTACAGGAGTCTGTCTTTCTGTCTGTCTTTCTTTCTTTCATCTTTCTTCTGTCTTTATTTCTTTCATCTTTTATCTGTCTTTCTTTCTTTCTTTTTTTCTTTCTTTCGTCTTTCTTCTGTCTTACTTTCTTTCTTTCTTCTGCCTACTTTCTTTCTTTCTTGTAAAGTACATTTGGCAACAAGAACAAAAAGGTCCCTAAAACATGTTTTTTTTCCTTTTAAATTTGTAAATTTGTTTTACCTTCATGAGAACTGATTCGCTGAGCTTCTCTCTGTTGACAATCTTGATGGCCACCCGCTTTCCCGACACACAGTGTACTCCGAGCTTGACAAGGCCTGGAAGACCAAGGAAAAAGAAAGGTCTCGTCTTAAATAAACACACAAGTTTAACCCAAGAAGGACCAAATCACAGCCCGTTTTATAGTCACAAGCAGTAAGGCAGTACAGAAATCAGCTTTTTATTTCAGTCATCATCATCATCACCATAATCATAATCATCATCATCGCCATCACCATCATAGCCATCATCATCATCATCACCACTATCATCATCAACAAAACCATCATCATCACCACCATCACGATCATTACCACAATCACCATCATCACCACCATCATCATCATCAACACCATCACTACCACCATTATCATCATCATCTTTCAGCTCTACACGGAGTCCAGGCCTCCAACAATTCACGCAAGCGACTCTATCCCACGCCATCACGACCTACAAGGAGTAAGAGAACGAATTAACTAACGAACATTATTTTCAAAGGGTTAATAATTGGGGCGCATGCCCGTCTAACCTTCTGCCCTTCCACTCTCACCTATCTTGCATACTACAGGTTGTCCACAAAGTCTCCGTACAATTTAAAAAAAAACGTATTAAGAATACAAAAGGAAGAGATAGTTCTGCGCAGTTTGTTGTACTATTAAAAAACAATTATAGAAGTAGTTTTTTTCACATAATTTAATAAACTTCTACAAGGGCACCATTTGTTGCACGAACCACATCAAGACGGTATTCAATTTCCATCCATATTCGCTCTAACATCGCTTCATCAATGGTGGCAATGGCGTCATTGATTCTTTCCTTAAGGTCAGTGATGCTCCGAAACTTGGTCTTATAAACGATATCTTTAACATATCACTATAGGACGAAATCTAAGGGAGTAATATCGGGAGAACGAGGTGGCCACGGAATTTTCCCTCCTCTTCCAATCCACCTCCTCCTCTTCCAATTCACCTCCTCCTCTTTCAATATACCTCCTCCTCTTCCAATCCACCTATCAGGAAATGTTTCGCTAAGGAACTGGCGAACAGCTTGTCCACAGTGAGGTGGTGCCCTCACCTGCTGGAACAGGAAAGTTGGTTGCAGGTTTTCCAACTGTTGTACCACAAATTTCCTCAAAACGTTATGGTAAACATCTGCATTAATTGTTTTTTCTTTGAAGAAAAATGGTCCATTGATGCGATTGTGCGTGATGCCACACCTTTGGACTATCTCGCTGAAGCTCCCTGGTCTCATAAGGGTGTTCTGATCCCCAAATCCTGACATTGTGTCTATTCAGCTTTCCATAGACATGAAAGTTTGCCTTATCACTAAAACAGAAACGTTTCAAGAAGTGTTCATCTTCACAAAGATGGGTCAGCATGATAACAGCAAACTCTTTTCTTTGTGGTTTATCGTTTGGTTCAAGAGCCTGCAGCAGTTGCAATTTCTTTGCATATAACCGCAAATTGTTGTGCAAAACTTTGAGAATTGTTGAGCGTGGACACCTTGTATATCCGGCCATTTCCACATGTTACTTTAAGCATTAATTTAAAGGCATGCAACATGATAAAGACAATAGTACAGCACACATTTACAGTATCCAATCATAATCACAATTAAGTATTTTTTTTTTTTTTACAAACAAACAAGAAAAAGATGAAAAGGAAAAAAACAAAACAGAACAAACAAAAGCAAAATAAATTAATTAATTAAAAAAATAAATAAAAAAATAAATAATCCAAAACATCTATACCGTAAATCAGACAATAATTCAAACAGATTAGGGTGACATAGATTTAGAACATATGAAATGTTTGAACAGTCTGCCAATTGAACGAGTAGGGACTTTTTTTTCCCTCTGCCTTCCCTAACTCAAGAGCAGAATCAGATAGGCAGGCAGGCAGGCAGGCAGGCAGACAGACAGACAGACAGACAGACAGATAAACAGACAGATATATATATATATATATATATATATAGATATATATATATATATATATATATATATATATATATATATATATATATATAGAGAGAGAGAGAGAGAGAGATAGATAGATAGATAGATAGATAGATAGATAGATAGATAGATAGATAGATAGATGGATGGATGGATGGATGGATGGATGGATGGATGGATGGACGGACGGACGGACGGACGGACGGACAGACAAACAGACAGACAGACAGACAGACAGACAGATAGATAGATAGATTGATAGATAGATAGATAGATTGGCAGGTTGGCAGACAGAAAGACATATAGATACACCAACATATAGATAGACATAGAGACAGACAGACAGACAGACAGACAGACAGATAGATAGATAGATAGATAGATAGATAGATAGATAGATAGATAGATAGATAGATAGATAGATAGATAGATAGATAGATAGATAGATAGAACATTATTTTAAAAGGGTTGATAATTGGGCATGCAGGTCCGTCTGACCGCTCAGCCCTTTGTCTTTCATCCAGTATCCCGACACTCACTCAATCGGTCAAACCATCAACAATTCATCTGCATGTATAAATGTGTCATCAATCATCAATACAAATATTACATAAACACATTCTTGCTTATGTACGTACATTCTTCGGGGGAGGGGGGGGGGGGGGGGGGGGTGGAGAAATAAACTTTCATACACACTTCTGTAGCAGGAAGAATCTTCGAGTAGTTAAAAAAAAATGTGTATCTGCTCATTCTCATACACATCATCACATTTAAGCAAACGAAAACATTAATTTTTCAAAAGTACAGTGGTATGTAAGAATATTCTCATATACATTACATCAAATAATAATACTACATAGATATAATACAAATTATTCACATAGAAAATAACGAGTGGGAGAGGAAGAGAAAGGGTGACATATGGATGTGATGTGAATAGGCAAAGGCTGTTTCTATGGGGGAAGATAGTCTGTGTTGATGAAGTATTTGAAAAGTGCTTTGTTGAATGAGTGTTGTGTATGCAGGCTTTTTAGGTGGCGTGGAAGGCTGTTCCACAAGTAGGCTAGGCTCTTGATGTAACTGTAGTCCTTTACCTTCTACTAGTTTGAAACAATGATCGTAGGTACGGTGAGGCATTGTTTGAGAGACTAACGTGAG
This sequence comes from Oreohelix idahoensis, assembly GCA_024509875.1. Classification (NCBI taxonomy): domain Eukaryota; kingdom Metazoa; phylum Mollusca; class Gastropoda; order Stylommatophora; family Oreohelicidae; genus Oreohelix; species Oreohelix idahoensis. The sequence continues at coordinate 1,322,792 of JAMPIV010001872.1, forward strand.
TCAGCTTGGCTTTGTTGCAGAGGAGTCGTTTTTAGGGACAGTATTTTGGGTTCTTTTATTATCTCTGCGTGTGGTGCCGTGCGATTAACAGTAATGAGACGTACTGCTCTCTTATGCAGGGAGTGCAGTCTCTTTGTGGTGGAAGCAGATCCACCATCCCATAAGGTAGAGCAGTAATCTATATGTGTCTGTATATGTGAGGTGTAGAATAATAGTCTAGTGTCTGCGTGTAAGAAGTGTTTTATTTTGGCCAGCTGGTACGTCTTTTGAGCTAAGTGTTTGGTTAAATTCCGTACTTGGGAGTTCCACGTTAAGTGCTGGTTAATTGGTACAGGGAGACCAAAAATATAAAGAGAAAAGAACTGCAGAAGGAAATGAAAGCAATAAAGAAGGCATAGAAGAATCATGAACAGACGGTACAGGTCAGGAGGACTTGGCGTGATTGAGCTGAAGGCCGATGCTCTCTGGGAAACTGGAGAGTAATAAAGGAGTGAACTCATATATCCAGGAGGCCGTTACTATTTACAACCAACCAACCAACGAACCAACCAACCAACCGATCAATCAGACAATTAGTCAATCAGTCAATACCCTTTAGCTTCCCAAGGAGCATATGCCCTCAACAAACACATGCCAATTCCTCTTGTCACGTGCCATCACTTCAGGTTCTTTCCGTGTCATCCTCGTAATTTTCATTTCAGTCTCCAGCTCTCTTCTCCGTGTATTCTTGGTCTACCTCTGCCTCTCTTTCCCTGGAGATTCCAGAACAAAGACTGCCTTGTAATGCCATCAACAGGTTTCCTCAATTGTGGTAAAGTGGGATGATATAAATATTTATAGGGGACTTAGTGTACTGACTGAGATCAGCTGTGAAGGTATCTGTATCTAATAAGTGTGGTGTATTACAGATGACCTTACTTTGCTACCACATTTATACCTCAGTCAGACTTATTCAGGAATATTGTGATGACTACGTTGAATGTCTAGGGTTATGATAGTGATGAAGTGTATGTTCACAACAACCAACAGGCAGATAAACAATTTAATTTAATCCACAATACTTTACAACACTGTGACTCTCACATACATAGAACACTCTATAAGACTATCTTAATAAGTCAAGTGTAACTTTTAAAAATATGTATTAATTCCTGTCAATAATAGATATCCTGATTCAACTAAAAAGTGAACCAGGAATCACAATCAAATGAAATCACAAGTTGTATGTACACAATTTATAGATAGGATCTTTGTATTCACATATATTATTATTACAATATGTGTGTAAGTAGTGATGTAGTACTATGAGGTAATACTGGCTATTCAAGCTAGGTGGTTGTTTGTCATCATGACTTCAAGTGTTTGTATCTGGTGGAAATAATATTGGAAAGGTTCACAGTTTCTTTTTCTTTGAAACAAATAAATGTCCCTCTTGATTTAAGGTAAAGTCACTTTTAGAGGGGGGTATAGACAAGATTGAGCTGCTCTGGCCAACGTAATCTTAACTTCTGTGTGGGCGGCAGGAAACAGTCTCCTATGCTCGCTTGCTTCACAGTTTTCTTGAGGAACAACACTGGTCGATATCTTGACCAAGGAGTATGCTATCAGCCTCTGGATTCAGCAAAACTCAGACCAGGTGCTGCTTTAATACGTTAGTACCACGGTCCCTGAAACAAGAAGGTTGTACCTCCTACTTCAGAACTAATTTAGAATCCATTTTCACACTGAAGCGCAATACATAGCAAACACCGAGTTCAGCGCGGTAGGCCAACTGCTAGCTTCTCATGAACAATATACAGCAGTATTCCTCTCCCTAATGGTTACAACGCTTCCGCAATTCCAGCATTATTTCCTTCTATTCAATAAGATAGGTGTCATAGTACTATTTGGCAATCCCATGCAGTTATACTCCTCTCCGACAAGTTTTTCTCATGATAGAGCAATATCTAGGCTTTGCCTCATGTTTGTTACTGAACCACACACATACAGACATAAATTTATCAATTCACATTCAATTTTCATCAAAAAGATATCAAATATGTCTAGCTTACCACAATTCACGGAAATATTAAACAAATACGTTGACTGGCTATGAGTTATGGCACAATTCCGATCTGCCTCTGTCCCAGGCTTTTATTAGAAAAATATGAGCTGGATCTCAACGCACTTGCTTTTACAAATTGGATTTTCAAAAAGTGGCACTGAACTGACGCTCCTAATTGACTATATTACATGGTCTAGCCAATGAGACCATGTTTACAAAAGCTTTTGAAAAAAAGTACCCTTCCTATCGTTTCCATTAACAACCAAAAATAGTATCTGCAATCGACTAATCATGTTTAGCCTTACATATTATTCTAGCCAATCAAATCGGATTTAACGTGGTGGCCTAATTTCCTCTAAAGCAGTGTCCAAACACGCCATTATGAGCAAATATAATCCTGTGTTGTTAGACAACACCACTATAATATTTTGGCTATAATTTGTTAATTATTAGACTATTTGCTTAACACCTAACATATTCTTTGTCAGCAAGACCTAAGGCACCCAAATATATAAGTTTAATGGAGCCAAGTGGCTTCGTTACAAATATGTATTAATCTAGGATAGTCGTGTAATTGTTTTTTTTATTTACTGTCTTAGAACCGCCACCTGTTCTGCCTTTTCGACTGTTCTGTCAGTATAACGTCAGGATTTTAGACATAAATCAGTAGAATGTCATGTTTCCTAATAAGCATTAAACATGTTTTCAAAACCTAACCGTGTATTGGTAGTGTTTTTTTTTTTAATTACTGTTTATTTGAAAAAAAATTAGTGCTTCATGCCTTTCGCGTTCACTTTTTCATCGCGAGACGAACGTGGTAGTATTGAATGCGTTCCTCCGTACATCTCTCTCTCTCTCTTCTAAGCTCGTCTGTCTTTTCTTTTACGTAGTGCATAAATGACATTAATTGTAATATTAATCTAGGTCATTACGCAGTGTGTCTATCTCAAGGTTTTCTAAGAAACACAGTACCAGTTTTATCTTTCGAAACGCGTGTATTTGATGCAGTAGGCTTTACTAGCAAACGTGAAAGCGTTACAATTTTGCAGACGAAGTAGAAAAAGGGGATTTCTTGTTAGCTAGTATGGCGTTCTATAACACAGGCATACGCTATTGTGACCGCACTGTTCTTCTTTTACCATTCTTCTTTCCTTGTATTGAATTAATTCGTTAGGCTTTACATTTCCTTTTTAATTTATATATGTGGATTTAGAATGTTTCACGACATCAATGTATGTCTTCTTCTCATCTCTTGTTCCACTAGCACTTGTCCGGTTCTTGTCATTAGTTATATAAAAGTCAACAACTGAGACTTCCTTTCGGCTTTCTCTGGGCTGCTTCATGAGCCTCCTGTCCAGTGGACGCTATTCTGTTTTGGGCGGCTGAGTTGACTTAAATTCTGTATTAGAACTATCCATATTGTTTGTTGACGTTTTTGTGGTAAAAGTTTTTTTTTACAGCATGAGGTAACCGGCATTATGCCCCCCCCCCCCCCCCCCTTAGTCTCTTTTTTTTTACGACATGCATGGTAGGGTACAGTGTTACTATTCTTTGCTCCCCTTTAGGGTCCTCGTAACACACTGGTGCCTCTTTCCTTACCTCTAGTATATTGCTTGCATGTCCAGTAACAACCATCCACAGTATGTAGAATTGTTTTTGCTTTGCGTTTATTTATCTTCAGTCTCATTTAAATACATTCTGTCTCTATGTATGAGCATCCGATTGACAGAGTGGTTAGAGCGCTGATCTCTCGCGGCAAAGGTGTCGGGTTTCGAATCACGGTACCGACACGATCCAGTCTACCCAACTGTAAATGTGTACCTGACTTTGAGTTAGGGAAGGAAAAGGCAGCATTGAAGGGAACTAGTCACCCCCACCTTTCGATGCTGGACCTAGTATGGTGAAGTCTCTAGCATTTCCCTCTCCTACGGCAGTATCTGTTATGGTAGCCCCTTTACCTTTTTTTTACCTCTATCTATAACGTTGCCTGGTAAGGTCTCACGGAGCTATAGTGATAGAACACCATGGCATATCTCAATGGCGGTGATTAGCCAATTATTGATGAGATACGGATCAAGTGACATTAAGATGGCTGTCCGGCAGTGCCAGGGTGTTATATCTATTCTGCCCATGGGCGTGCTTTGAATAACGTTGATCTTTGCATTATAAATAAAGGTAGTGTGTGTCACGCATATAAAGAGCAGTTTCATCATTTTGCTTTACTCTCCGTACGGACCATTGAACCACTACTGAACTGGTCCACAACAGGAAGCCTGCACCAAACATTCACTTGCTCTTGAAGTGATCGTTTATGTGACAATTAGTTTTACACGATAAGGTTGTCAGCTTCATGCACAACCTGCTACCAATCGCCTTGTACGAATTGCCTGAGGGTGCGGAAGTCATATTTTTTCATTATCTCTTCATAGACCCACGGGAACTACACGTTGCATAAAAGCAGTTTATAGTATCAATAAGGCATGACGTATAAGGCGACTAATATCATATGGTGCACGAGGCTGGCAACTACATCTTGTGAAACACGTTGTTGTAGAAACAACAGTTGCATGAGCATGTGAGTGCCTATTCCTTCTTTGTCGCATTAGAAACTCACGTGATCTACACGGGGCTATTACTAATAATATTATATTCAAAACTTGAGACCTACCAACAGATGTCACGTCCGTCCACTTCATACTGCACTTGGTAAGAATAAGTAGCATCGTCCACTTATTATTCCACGTGGCAAGATTAAACAGCTCTGTTCACTTCTTACTCCACATGGTAAGAAAAAACGGTGCCGCCTACTTCTTTCCACGTGGCAAGAACAAATAGCAGCGTCCACTTGTTACTCCACATAGCAGGAATAAACAGCAGCGTCAACTTTTCATTCCACATGGTAGGAATAAACAGTACCGCCCACATCTAACCACATGTCAAGAATAAACAGTACCGTCCTCATCTAACCACATGTTAATAATAAAAAGTACCGCCCACATCTAACCACATGTCAAGAGTAAACAGTACCGCCCATATCTAACCACATGTCAAGAATAAACAGTACCGCCCACATCTAACCACATGTCAAGAATAAACAGTACCGCCCACATCTAACCACATGTCAAGAATAAACAGTACCGCCCACATCTAACTATATGTCAAGAATGAACAGTACAGCCCACATCTAACCACATGTCAAGAATAAACAGTACTGTTCACATCTAACCAAATGTAAAGAATAAACAGTACCGCCCACATCTAACCACATGTCAAGAATAAACATTACCGCCCACATCTAACCACATGTCAAGAATAAACAGTACCGCCCACTTCTAACCACATGTCAAGAATAAACAGTACCGTTCACATCTAACCACATGTCAAGAATAAACAGTACCGCCCACACCTAACTACATGTCAAGAATAAACAGGACCGCCCACAAATAACCACATGTCAAGAATAAGCAGTGCCGCCCACTTCTAACCACATGTCAAGAATAAACAGTACCGCCCACTTCTAACCACATGTCAAGAATAAACAGTACCGCCCACATCTAACCACATGTCAAGAATAAACAGTACCGCCCACTTCTAACCACATGTCAAGAATAAACAGTAAACAGACCAATGAATGGAATTTTAAAAAGCTATTGCATATGGAGACCAAATGATAGATGGGCAGTGCCTTTCCTTGAGAAATAACCTAAATCGTAAACATCCATTAAAAAGCAATAATAAAAAAATTGCTCCTGAAAACATAACTGCAAGATTACATAAATGCATCGGTGGAGGTTTACTGCAAGGTAACCATCTGTATCGGTAACTCAAGTGCTTCACGGGGAGCAAAATAGTAAATTTGTAGATTGGTGACGAACTATTTTGAATTCTGAAAATGGCATTTACTGACGACCAACAAGAACTAGCCAGCACAATTTCTTGTCTACGTTTTTGTTTTACCAGGTGTGTTTGTTTTACTTACTAATACCTGACCTTTGAAAAAAGATCTAGACAATATTATTATATTTTCAGAAGACAGATTTATGATGGAGTGGACATCAAAGGGAGCTTTAACAGAATTTCAGCAGATGTCCAGAAATATTAGATCTGATTTACATTCCCAATTGTTAAATTACACGCCTGAAAGAATTTCTGACATGACAATGGAAATGTCTGTTCACACACATCGATGGATGTTGGCAGAAAGAAGAAAATCAGATGAGGACGCCGGAGTATACTTTGATGTCTTTGATGCCTTTGGCAACACTGACCTTTCAAGTGCTTCATTCGTACATCGCACTGTGAGATATAGTTTACACCTTTGACATTATTGTTTTCTTTTTTTCTCTATCTCCCACCTTTTCTCTCTATTTCTTTCTTTCTGTTAGTTTGTCTCTCTGTCTCCCTTCCTTCCTTCTTACCGTCCTTCCTTCCCTTCCTTTTTGACAACATTAAGAATTTATCGAAAGATATGTTTTGACAACATTAAGAATTTATGGAAAGACATGTTTTTACAACATTTAAACGTAACGGTAAGCGTAACTTGTAAGACTAAAGTAATGTCGCTTTAACTCACGTTTCTCGCTACATTTCTTCTATAAAAAAAAATACAATGTCAAATTCGAGACGAGAGTAGGATCAGAATTACATTGATTTGATCTTTGACAAGGAATACAACAGCACAAAGCAGATCCAGATAACGAGAGAAGATAACTACAAAACCTGATTTAGATAACCGCCTACGCAAGCTAACAAGCCAATAGAGGTAGGTGAGCGACAACTCTGAACGAACATGAGGTAGTTGTTTACTCAGTGAGACTGGTCTTGCGAGCAGCCAACGAAGAATACCACACGGGTCATGCCCGTGTAAACACAAGACACTATTGTTGTCAGAAAGGAAATGAACAGAGGCGGATCTTCACTGATGCTTTTCGGGTGGGTCGGTAATTTCCTTGATTCCTGACCACAAACATCTTCGTTAGTTTAATTATTGATTAAAGTTATGCATAGACATTAAAGGAATGAGGAAGACACGGACACACTTTGAGCTGGTGACATGGGACAGAAAGACTTGGTATGTTGAAGGCCTATGCTCTGTGTGAAGCTGATGACCATAAAGTGTCATGAATTGATAGAAAGAGGACGAGAGAGAAAGAACCAAAAAAAAAGCGAGTGAGTGTGTCTTCATTCATTCATCTCCTTTTTGCACTTTACGAAGTATGGAGCCACCACTGCTGTGGGCCTCTTTGCACGAAGCCTACATCAAAGCCCGTGATTCTTCAGCGTTAGTTTATGTAGCAATTGGTTCTACATTATGAGGTAGTCTCATGCTCAACCTCAGATTGGTCGTCTCTTAATTGCTTGAGGGAGCGGCACACCCGTTATATCTTTGTCTCCCCATAGATCCCTGTGTATTAAACGGAGCAGTGTCTCCTTAGATGATAATTGTGTTTAGATGATAATTTTGTTTCGATGATAATTGTGTTTAGATGATAATCATCTTATCTTCCAGTGAATTATAGGCCTTCGGCAAATATCTTCACGCTTCCTTATCCTGTGACATCTGCTCAAGGGCTCCGTGTTTTCTTTATCGATTTCATTTCTGTCTTAGGACAGGCTATAGCAGATTGAGAGTCTATTCATCAAGCCAAAGATAGGAGGAACTATCTATGATAGTTGTACCGATCAAAGGACCGTTGAATACCTGCTGCAAAAGTGCCTAACATATGAGGAACAGAGAAAGCACACATGGCCGTCACTGGTACTACTCCTGGACAAACTCTATGGAGATGCCAACAACCTCAGACTGACCACTGCGTCCATTTAAGATATTCAAATTGGCGCAGAAGATTTCTGTTTCCAGTTTTCTTTTTTTCTTTTTTCATATGTGTCTTCGGTCAGCTTCTACCTAGGGGATTCCAGAACAAGGAGTGACTTGTAATGCTATCAAAAGCTTTCCTCAGTGTATGTCTCCTTCTCATCTACTGTTCCATTGGCACCTGTCTCGTTCTTGTCATCAGTTCCTCACTGGTGATCATGTGATCACACTAGAAGACAAATTATTTCCACATTCACAAAAAAATGTGCTATTCGTCTCAGTCTTGTAGAAAGTTCACGGGCTGATGTCCATTTTCCAAGTCGTGCAGCCTGTGTGTCTCCTAAAGAATCTCTCTCTTTCGCTTTCTCTCTCTCTCTCTCTCTCTCACACACACACACACACACATACAAACACAAGCCCACAAATAAACAAACACACACGCACAAGCCCACAAACAAACAAACACACACACCCACTCTGAGTTTCAACCCATATCTGCTGTCCTTTTCATGGTATTCCATCATCTTGTATGCCCATTACAAAGACCCACTGTTCGACACGTTATATCATGTTTCGAGACAATACTGTGTTTATTCCCGTGTTCTCTGACGTTGTCACCGTAAATTCTGTCATGTCTCACATTTTCATCCACCGATTTTTCCTTGTTGTCGGAACTCCTCAACGTGTGTTATCTATACACGGGTTCACAATTATCTAATTGAAATTCCCTTTTCCTTGTCAGTACAGCTTTCCTTCAGCTATCCACAAGAGATCCAAAGTTACCAGCATAATAATCGATATGCTAAATGCATCTAGCGTGTCTAAAGAAAACATGATGAATTCGATTCTTCCATTTGTGTCTTAATGTGTTGAGGTTTAGTGGAAGGGGGTATTTCAGACATGCCTTGGTAGAAGGGTAACCAGTAGGGCCATTAGACCCCAGCCTCATCTAACCTCACCCAAAAGATGCATGATCCTCCATGTCTATCTTTACATTAAAATATTCTCCCCTTCCCTTATTGCCCCCCCCCCCCCCAACAAAAAAACATTAAGAGGGCCCCCACATTGTGAAATGGTCCGAATCTCATCTGGGCTCTAGGGGGCCTGATTCCAAATGCAGGGTTTCTTTCGTGTTCTAGGTTTGCAGCCTTGGCTACCGTCAGCCCATATTTCTGCAGGATGTTTTAGTATCATGTATTTATGCTTCTATCTAGCATACTCTTACCTGAAGCTTTGTCTTCTGCCGTCGACGGTTTGTTACAGAACAGGTGCCCTGTGACACCAGGGCCCGAAAGGGAAGCAAGAAATAGTAGTACTGTAATCTATTAAACATTTTGTAAAAAGCCAGTTTAGGAGTGTTTGACATCGGCCAGCCGTTACATCCTGTACAAACGTTAAGCTTAAATAACTTAAGTATGGACAAGTAAATTAGAACAAATAATTCAACTTCTAGTAGGTTACCCAAAACGGGCGAAGAAGAGAACTGTAGACATAAATGAAAGGGCTAAAGAATATATATATAGAAAGAACTTGAGCAGATGGCACAGGACAGGAAGACTTAGCACACATTTGGTGATGGCCTATGATTCACTGCCAGTATATAATGAATGATTTAATGAATTTCATATACAACAAAAGGTAACGGTGGTCCCATAGCAGATACTGCCGTAGAGGAGGTAAGTGTTAGAGACTTAATTTATGCTAGGTCTCCATTTTATGAGGTGGGATGACAAGTTCCCTCTTCGCTGCCTTTGCCTGCCATAACTGACACAGATGGAAATAGTGCCGCAGTAATCATCCACTTTGCCCCTCTAGTTTATTTTTTGTTGTTGCTACATGAACGAAGGATTCACCAGTGCAATTAACACGTGAGCCATCTGGCAATTAAGCCCTATGTGAAACAGAGAGCGAAGCGCAGAGCATGGCGTAATAGATTCTTTGATCAGGGGAACACACGGGATATTCAGTCTGAGACGGACCTTGAATTGTAAAACTTTCAGGGAAGTAATTACGTAGCTGATATTCGGCAGAGGCGGAAGAGGTGGTAAAATTACCTTTGATTTAAGAATCGAACGGCAAATTGGCTCGGGTCTGGCAGTAGGTGTGACTTTCGCATTAGAGAACGATTGAACGGAATTTTTCAATATATACCATGTCTCTCCGATAGCCATGATCAGTTGCCCAGAAATCTATCGGAATTCACTAGCTCGCTATCTTAAGATTTCTCGTACAGAGTGAAAATTAATAGATTCCGTGAAGTGTTTCATTTTTCTGATTGCGGTAATTTATATACTAGCTTTAAAATGATTTAGTATATTTAAAGTTTTCATTATATTTCACTGAGATTTTCTGTGCTCATTAAATAACTTATAGCTAAATTTTCCAGCCGTAAAGTAAATTTAATTACTCGCTATTTTCCCAGTAAGAGATGTTTTAAATTGACTAGTACATACATTAAATAACTGTCTACTGACGGCATATATTATTTACTTCTATCCATTTTATGTAATTTTATAAATGACTAGTGTTCATATCACGCGTTAAAAGAACGGTAGGATAAGCTAGACACGTGTGTTTTAAATCTAATTTAGAACAGAGTGGTGAAGAGGTCCTATTTTAACACGTGTTAGATATGATATTAATAATTTGGTTAAATGTTTATATGTTCTTTTCCTAAAATATAGGCTGATCAAACCTGAGTACTAGCGGCTTATTTTCTTATGGCCATATGAACTTATGATCATACGAACTTATAATATTATAAGCATCCAAGAATATTTAATATTGATGAGCTTCTTGCTGCGACCTGTGCGGTCCAATTTTCCTCATTTCCATGAGAGAAAGCAGAATAGAAACATTAAATTATAATATTAACTGGACCAGAACTATTACCAGATTTATTTATACCAATCTCATCAGCCAGCTGCGGCGAACTATAGTGTCAGCATTATTTGTGTAACTTAACCTAGCGTTTCAACCACCTGAGGCTAAACAACCTAGGAACTGTATATGTTCTATTCATCCTACATCGGCGATCACCACGCATAAACCCTACTCTAACCAATTGAAGGCATAGATAACTTATTGTATCCAGGACACATTAAAACACCAACTCTAGCGACTCCTGTGAAATTTGCAGTCAGCAACTACGGAGAGTCTGGGGCTAGATTTGGCAAAACTAAAATTTGACACCTAATAGTATCATTACTTATTAGTGTATTTCCTTGGAATGCCTGCGACAACTACTGGGGTAAGCATAGTCTGAAAGTGGTCACTGCGTGTATGTGAATTGAATGAACAGAGAAAGAAACTTATGTCTTTTGTTAACATCATATACTTATATGGTTTCTTCTTTCTTTTTTTTTTATCTCAATAATCTGATTAGTCACGGGATAGATTACATTAGGAACCTATTCTTTTCCCATCCTGACTATTTCATCACGTATTGTTACCTTTTGATCTTTTGGGTAAATTAACCTCTGTTGGGATCGTCCTTTCTTTTCCTTTACCATAGGGGAGAACCTATTTGATTAATTTCTATTTTGTCTGTAAACCATGATCTCTTGATGCATATGATTTATGTTGTGATTTTTCTATTTGATAATAAACTTTATTAAACCTTTAGTTATCGTGTCGGTCAAACCCATATTCATTATATATTATCCATAGTTTGTTTTCACGTTCGTGCGTATTTGTCACAGAATTGTGTGCATGTGAGTGCAGTGTAACTTGTATTTTCGTACAAGGAGAGAAAAGTGCGTCTGATTTAAATATCGTCGTCCAGATAGGCTGGATTAGATAAATTATTCTATCCAGAGACTGTCCTTTCTTTTACACGATCTGGTGATAAAACTATATCTTACCCCTTACTTTCGCATTGTCACCACTATCACCTCTGTTCAGACAGGGCTATAAACATCTATACCTATCTGATAATCCATCTACGACACTAACTCAATATAGAGTCAGATACCTTTTCTTCTTCTTCTTCCGTCCTTAGCCACCGACCGTCAAAGCAGTCAGTGGCCATTACGCCTAGTGGCGTCTTAGGGCAACAGCAGATAGGTTTTCTTTGCCATTGTTTCCCATCACGCCTAGTGGCGTCTTTAGGGCAACGGCAAATCAACCCATTTGCTGTTGTTTCCGTAATCGAAGTGACTGGCAAACGGGTGATCAGCCCGTTGTGGCAGATACCTTTTATTACAACATAATCGACTGCTGTGTGAAGCGTCATGGCTTCGAACCCGGTCCTTTTGCCTCAATAAGCAAGCGCTCTAACCCAGCAACTAGGCTACTAAATGTAAATTTATAATCAAGACAATAGTTAACCCTCAGAATATTGAATTATATCATAAATATAACTAGCTATAAGCTATATAGGCGAACACAAATATAATGGTTGTGTCTAGATGGCCGAGTTCGAAGCACGCTCTTACCTTGAGTCGATGCACTGTAATTGCTGAAGGGACTGTGTTCGGCCTTCTTCAGTTTACTATTGTATTTTTGTCTTGAAACGACAGTTAATCTGAAACGATTTCACGAAACCTCAAACAGAAGAGAAGTTTCAGTCTTCGATTGGTAGAAGGAGACACTGTTTTTGCTAGTTTTTTTTTTAAAGTTTTGATTCAGTTTAAGAGGCACTTTAAAAAGTGGTCTTATATTCTACTACACTGAGGGTAACTCGGGGAATTCAGGAAACGATTGTATACGGTAAAGTACATTTAGAGAAATATAGATTTTGAAAAGCAAACCTGGCCAGCAGTTTAATGCGTAAGATGCCGCGTAGTTTATATTAAGATATAAATCATGACGCAAAGCGTTTAACAGTCAATATTATATAATGAAGGAAACGGGGTGGGCAAGATTTGCATTTCAAATGTAATATTTACATAAATAAACATTTCACAGGAATTTAAATAAATTCCAATTCTGAATTATCAGAGGTAATCTTACCGTAAAATTATGTTCTAATATTTATTACCTTAAAAACTTGTTTGTTGCTGAGTGTAAAAATGTTTTCTCATTTTAGTGATCTTTAAAAAAAAAAAAAAAAAAGTCGAAATATTCAACTCAAATGTCAAGTCAGTCATATTGTATGGCTCTGAAATATGGAGAACAACAAAAACAACAACCAAAGAGCTACAGACTCTCATAAATTCGTACTTGTGTAGAATAGTAGGACTGAAGTGGTATGACAAGATCTCTAATGTGGAATTGTTGACAAGAATCAGACAAGCGCCAGTGAAACAAGAGATGAGAAGTAGACGCTGGCGAGGATAGGACACACTTTGCGGAATTATGTCGAAAGCATTACAAGGTAGTCTTTGTTCTAGAGTCCCCACGGTAGAAGTAGTAAAGACAGACCAAAGAACACATTGAAAAGAGAACTGAAGACCAAAATAAAAATGATGAGGAAAAATGGAAAGACTTCGAGCTGATAGCAGGCGACAAGAAGACATGCCATGTGTTTGCTGAACGTCTGTGCTCATTGAAAAAAACCAAAAAAAACCCAAGAAACAAATGTAAACACAATGAAACTCTGCTATTTTCAAGATACATTTTCTTATGGTCATAAATTTTCTTTTAATACGAGCACCTGGCTCCTGTATTAACGACCTTTCCAAGAGAAACCGGTTCCATTATTTAACAAAAATACAGACAGCACATTTATTCGTGTATTATTCCCTGCATTCTGTCATAATTCCGGTAATCCTCACGGCTTCTGACCCCTACATCCTCCCCTGTGAGTAACAACGTGCCAGTTTAGAAACGAGCAGAGCGAGCCTGGACCTTTCTGGCAAGGAATAGCAAACATATCTGCTCTCCAGAGATGAAGTCGGCTTGAGACAAGGGCTGAACTTCCAGACGTGGAAACGATACGTATAAAAATTACAGGGAAAAAATATGAAAGTATAGATGTCAAGGAAAGCGGGAAAGAATAGATATATGAAGTAAATACTAACAGATACACTGACACACACAAAATCAGAAAGGTACAGATACGAAAATCAAAAGCCATAAAACTGCAGACAGACAAGGAAATGTAAACTTCACGTGTTAAAAGGTGGAGACAACAAAACAATGAATAGATATAGACATAAGAAACAAAGAATGTAAGATACTGTACAGAAAATCAGAGATAGGGACAGAGAAAGCGTTACAAATATAACTTCTTCTTCGTCTTCATGTGTCACGGGTTGCCTCCCCTTAGCTCAACAGTAGTGGTCCAACAGTGGCCAAAACTCAAGAGTGACTGATGTGAGTCTTTAAAGGTGTCTACCTTTGCACAAGATTACTCTTGGCAGAGTTGTAGATAGAAGGATAATGATGCTTCTACCTCTAGGGAGTTTTCACAAGATATTCAAAAAAGCGAGAACAATGCTGCATTGGCTGAGCACGTTAACACTAGTATCTGCCGTCAACTTTTGTGAAAGATTATGTAATATAATTTTAGCTCGTAAAAGCTCCCAGCTGAGTTAATTCAGCGAATGTCCTCTTATTATTATATAGCTCTGCTTACGTGAATTTAAGAAATTGCCTGAGACTTACGGATGTAGTACATTCAAAATGATTAAATCAACTTTAGATTTGTCTTTATACAAGTAACAAATTTAATAATCAATTACGTTTCAAGAGTTTTAAAAACTTAATAATTATTTAACAAAAATGCTCATCATCAATGATGTTATGGAGGTTTGGGTAAGAGGTTACTTGGCAGCTTTTATTTGACTACTTAGCTGCCAATGAGGTTTCTGCTTCCGCTGATGTTTGGTTCTTTGTAGATGGAGGACTGGATCGCTCACGTCCCTGGTCAATGTGTAGGGCGCAACACGTTCCCAGAAGCGTCACAGAGTGTCTATGAAGTTGATCCCGCGTCTCTAAGACCCGTCTGATGATGGTGTCTAGCGTCGAATTCAGGCCACTTATACCCTCACTTGTTCCAGAGATAGCTTCCTCAACTGGTACCACCAACTAGTGTCACAAAAGAAGAGAAACAAATACCCTCTGAGTATTGAGTGTCCCGACACATACTTATGTGCCCTCCTCTTTTAATTTCACCATCCCATCTACCTCAGAACTTTTACCCTCTCTGAGAATTAATTTTAATCCCAGTGAGCGAAAATCTTTCTTTACATTTAAATTGAATAGAATCAATAGATGTATGTTTAACTTTGCATTGGTTGAAAAGGTTAATAATATAAATTGAATATGTTTCCCTTTACAGCTACCATGTTTGAAAATGTTAACAATATAGATTGAATATGTTTACATTTACATCTACACTTGTTGAAAATGGTAATAATATAGATTATGTACATCATTTCTTTCCATCATTTACTCCCTGTTCCATATGGAACTTGGGACTACCTCTGCTTTTGATTCTCTGTAAGAAACTGGCAATAAAGCAGTCACCAGCCCTGGCAATGGTGGTTCATGAAAACATCATTCTATATGCTGAGGTTGCCAGTCTCAAATGACTTGGACACCCACTATCAATTTTCACATATTAATATTCACTTGTCAATAAATACATATTAGTTCACATGTTAATAATGCAAAATATAGAATTTAAAATGTACAACTTACGCTAATCTTTAGGCTCGCAAACTGCTGAGTCAAAGAAATAGTTTAATGCAGCTTGACGAAGCCTTTTACACGTGGTCTGGGGTGTTAATATTTTAGCAATAAATTCCCACTTTTGACTTTTGTGTTACCGTTTCCTCAGATTCCGGTTTTCCGTGTTAAAATGGTAGAGTTTTCCTGGGCCCTAAGTCCTCAGAATGCTCAAACAAGGTCCGGTCTGGTACTATTCTTAACTCTGGCAAGGTCTGGTTGTCTTCTTGTAGCGAGGTGAATTTTCACAGTGCTCTTAAACTGACTAAAATGTCAGGTTATATTGTCGCTTTCGTTCCTGGCACGTGTTGTTTACTATTAGACTAGGCCCCAATCAGAAATGTGGTTATTCCTACATCTCGAATGCCGGCCAATAGTTTCAAAGCTGTGTGTTTTGGTAGGGTAATTCAAAATATTTCTACCAGGAAATTTCTGTGCGTTAACGCAAATATGGAATGAAAACATCCGATCACGCTCTCGGCAATCATAACATACAACTTCTTACATCTGCCCGGAACTATTATAACATTTCCGCTCAGGTGTGTCCGACTGATAATTAACGCCCGCCGCGCCTTAGGTAAACCCAACAATCTGTTGCGTGCATATTTTGACGCACATATTACAAAAATCGATATGGCTATTTAATATGGAAAAAATATAGACATTCATTCATTTGTGTATGAAAATGCTGTCTATGGTAAAAGCGAGAGAATCCATGTTTGATTCACACTTTTGATTATAGGAGTAATCGTTCTTGATATTGATCCGGCGCATGGATTGCTCTTACGTTTGTACTTATTTTTTAGGGCCAGAAAATATATTAATTTGCTTATTATGTTTATGGCCTGAATTCATATGTATTACATATTATTAGTACAAGTAGAATCAGTCCTATATTGTATATTTTGGATGGGTAGGCGGGACTAGATTCTTATTATTCCGGTCTAGCGGAAGTATGAGTTGTCTTGACAAGTCGTGATGAGTTCCGATGTACCGTGATAATGGCGGGTACGCACTTTTCAAAGGGCTGGTAGATTCTTAAGGAAATATAATTCAGGAAGTGGTTTTCTTCTAAAGGAGATGGTATCTCTACTATAGTTTATGTTAGAGACTCTCCTAAGGTACGGTACAATGTATAATTCGGACTCCATGTATTGCCAGACCCTATTTTGATGATCTCATGTCGATTCGACCTAGATGGAACATTGTGCTTCGTATCGCTAGGGTCGTGTTTTGTATCGACAAAGATGACAGACTTTCCTACAGCGGTTATGGCTACGTGAATTAACCTGATCACCGTAGAGCTGTATGGAAACATTTATGAAATCATTTATATACCCATTATAAATTAACTCTGGCTTATATTCTCCTTCCTATGAATGAGTGAACGACAACTCAGGGAGGCGGCCATGTTAGATTTCGGTCATCATATGTTTTGATCACTGCCAAGAGAACAGATTATTTATCCTATTATCGGACAGTGACAGGGAGATCTCAATCTTGCTAGAAACCCCCTCTTTCGTGGTTTCATAATATATGCTACAAACTATGGACGTCAAGTAACTTTAGTTATTTACCGATCTGCCTTCACTGACGCGTTTAGTCAGATAGGGGGATGCGGCCATAATGTATCATGACATTGAACTTTTGATGTACTGCCCATTATTTCTGAATGTGTCATGACTTCAGATCTGCTATGTATACCTACAAATTGATATGTCAACATACCATGATGTACTCGTATGTCCCAGTGTGTACGTCTGAATAAATTGAGTAAACAAAGATTCCAGCAGTCTGCATTGGTGCCTTGTAGACACAAGTGTATGAGTGGTTATATTGGTCAGCACACGAACAGTACACCATTCGCGGTAATCACACTCTACACTTCTACTTCATACATACACCATCCTGCGTCGGTTGGAGTGACCAAGTTTAGGGCCTGCTTCCCCTGGAGCCTTTGCCTTCCCTAACTCAGGACTAGGGTGAGTTACCCATTTACAGCTGGGTAGACTGGAGCATGCCTGATCTCAACAACACACCACTCTTCCTTACAGAGCATACAGACTGACACTTTACAGAGTGGAAAGAAGAAAAGAAACTTTACAGTGGCGAGCCAGATTCCTGGGTCCAGCTTACGCAGTTTTGTGTTGAGAATCACAGTTTACAGCTGAAAGAACATTTGTTTGAACACATCAACACCAGTAGGACAGCTATACAGTCGATGTCAGCTTGACCTGTATTACCGATAGGATGCTGTATCTAGGTCAGCGCTTGTTGACAGTTTTTCGCTGTACAGACAGTATTACACAGGACAGTGGTATCAAGTGTAGAAAATATCTGGAGCAGTATTGTTGACATTTCTCAACGTACAGAAGAATCACAGTGTTGTTGAACATAAAGTGCATAGTTCATCGTTGGATCTTCATATGCTCAAAAGAGAAAAAATTGACAGTGTAATAGTTTAGAATTAAATCTATTACTCAATAAAGTGGCAAGTTATTAGTATTAAAATAAACTGTGCCTGCTTTACAACACTATACCTGCAACACATTCCATTCATGACATAAATTATATTGTATGCTATATGCTATTTATGCTTACATGTTATTTGTTTATATGTGTAGGTGTTTATATGTTGCGGGCCTGGATGGGAGGTGACTAGAACAGGAAATACCGAGTGATATTGGTCTTGTTCTGGCGTTCGATAGGGAGCAATTTCTTAATTGAAATTTGCATGCAACATAGTTTGCAAATATTTGGTTAGTTGTGACGACTGTTTCATATTTGTATTTGTAACATTTTTTTTTGTTCTTTATTTTTGTTTGATTTGTTTGTATAATTGTAGGTCTCATCTTTCCTTTCATTTCAGTTTTTTACACCCTTATGTTTATACACTTTTGCGATATTTGGCTTGTTATAGTAGTGCAGTTATCATCACGGTTTCTGTGATCATTTTTTTCATTTCTCCTATTTAATTTAATTTGATCTCTGCAAATGTGTTCATATTGTCTTTTCTTGTTTGTCCTTTGTAATGTCTTTAGTTGACATATGACGTATAGTGGTATACACTGATAGTATAGTACAGATCAGTACTTTATGATTGTTATTGTTATAAAACAAAATGTACAAGACCTTTGTAAGGCTTGTCTCCCAAAGTGATTGGTAAAGGGAAATATTTTTTCCACAGGTACTCAAGTGATCTTTGATTACATTGAGGTATACAAGACCTTTGTAAGGCTTGTCTCCCACAGTATTTGAGATACAGTTATTGTTGTCCACAGGTACTCAAGTTATCATTGGTTATTATAAACCATACAAGTTTGGACTAAGACTAAGTCTATGGTATAGACTTGTCTCCCATTAACGTGAAAGAGGGTAATTTATTTACTTTTTCAGGTTTCTGATTTAAGAAGACAATATGTCTACATTAGATTATTTCATTGCACAAGGAAAATCTCTTGATAAGACTGGAAAAGACTTAGAACAATGGGCTGTTGCTCAATATGACAAAGCATTAGCTGCAGAAGAGAAAAAAATTGCTGCTGCTGTTGAAGAAAGAAAAGCTGCTGCTGAGGAAAAAAAAGCTGCGGCTGAGGAGAGAAAACTTCAAATAGAAGAAAAAAAAGCTGCTGCAGAAGAAAGGAAAGCTCTAGCTGAAGAAAAAAGATTAGAAAAAGAAGCTGATACTGCTGCTGAACTTAAGAAATTGCAGATGCAAGTGGAGGAAAGGAGATTTGAGGCAGAACAGAAGAAATTAGAAGCTGATGCAGAGCAGAAAAAATTAGAAGTTGCTGCTGCTGCAGAACAGAAAAAATTAGAAGTTGCTGCAGAACAGAAAAAATTAGAAGTTGCTGCTGCTGCAGAACAGAAAAAATTAGAAGTTGCTGCTGCTGCAGAACAGAAAAAATTAGAAGCTGCTGCTGCTGCAGAACAGAAAAGATTAGATAGAGAAGCTGAAGAGAGAAAAGCAATAAGAGAACATGAGTTTGAATTAGAGAAATTAAAATTGACATGTATGAGTAATGTTAATCAGGCATCTGGTGGTAATGGTAAACCCTTTGTGTACAAGGTCAAGGTACCAGCGTTTAACCCTACCAGTGATGACATAACATTTTGGCTTTCTAGATTTGAACGGGCTTGTCGATCTCATAATGTTGACAAATCACAGTATGTGAATCAGTTGTCTGAAAATCTAAAAGGGGAGTCTCTGAGTAAGTTATATTTTGTTGAAGAGGCCGACAAAGATAATTATGATGCTGTTAGGGCAGCTTTGATAAAGAGATATCAGCTGTCTGAGGAAGGTTACCGTCTTTTGTTTAAAACAATGAGACCTGAGGTAGGTGTAGAATTCTCAGATTTCATCTCAAAAGCACGAATTACACTTTCACGATGGATTGAATTATCCAAAACAGAGAAAACATTTGATGGTCTTACGGATTTATTGCTAAGAGACAAGGTCATGTCTTCTGTAAATAAATCATTCCTAGAGTTCTTACATGAGCGTAAACCTGGTACAATAAAGCAAATGGAAGAATATTGTGACCAGTATGCCACGGCACACCCTGACATGATTCTTAGTAACTCTAACATTAAAGAGAGTATGCCAGTTGCTTCGGCAACAGAATATAATCAGAATTACTCACACAAATTCCAAGGAGCTAAAAATAAATTTGATAAAAAGGTTAATTGGAATAAGTATCAAAACCAAGATAACCACTCAAATCAGGGTTCTTCTTCGAAGAACTGGAATCGGGCTGATAGTCCTCGACACGCGAGGGGTACCCATAATGTTAGAAATTCTCGGAAAGGGAGTAGCTATAGGAACTACCCAAGTGCTTCATGGAGACAAAAGAAACAATATTACAGGGATACTCAATATAATGAGCATGATGATTATGATCATGAATATTATGATTCAAACCCAAATAGGGGTTATAACAGAGGCAATAATAATTATAGAGACAATTATAACCGAGGTAGATCACAACACAAAAGACATGGTAAATCTTATTACCAGGCTAACTCTGCACAACAGGAGTTCCACGACACCGATAATCAGAATAATGATAAAAAAGACTCCAACAGTGTAGCAAATTCCGCTTTCGATTTTGCTAGAGCATCTGAGTGTTCGCAATGCAAAACATTATTCGATCCAACCACAGTGTCTACTTTAAGCTGCGGTCACCCGCTTCCCGCTCTCCATGCGTCAATTGCGCATAATGGAAGGGGTGCTCTTGTCTTTAATAGGGGCCTAATAGATGGTACTCCGGTATCAATTCTTTTCGATTCGGGGTGCACTACCATTGGAGTGAGGCAATCACTCGTAAATCCTTCTCGAGCTACAGGCAATATAGTCAAATGTGTAACATTTGGTGGCACATTGGAGAAGTACTCCACTGCCATTATCAATATTGCTACGCCTTTCTTTACAGGAGAGGTGCAAGCATGTCTCTTGCCGAATCCGATCGCTGATCTTATCATCGGTCGCATTCATGGAGTGAAAGAATGCACTCCACAGCAAATTTCTAATTGGGAAAATGTTAATATGCAATCTGCTAATGCAGTAATCACTAGGGCTCAAGCTCTTAATATGCCACAATCTTCACATTCTGAAGATAATGATGCGCAGATCCAAGATGATCCCTTGGAGATTTCCCACGATTCCTTTATCAAACAGCAGGAAGATGATCCTACTCTAAAGAAATTCTTTACTCTGGCAACAAAAGGTGATCCGAATAAGGATACAAATCGTAAATCTTGGATTACGATGAAGAATGGCGTACTTGTACGTATGGTACAAGACTCCGCTAAGTCCATTCATTCTCAAATCCTTGTGCCTAAAAATATGAGAGTTAAAATCTTACAGCACGCTCATGATTCGCAGTGTGCTGGACATATGGGTTTTTCCCGTACTAAAGCTAGAGTTCTTCAATCTTTCTTTTGGCCTGCTGTGAATAAGGACATACGAATCTATTGTCGATCTTGTAAAGTATGTCAAGAGATTAAATCCAGAGGTCCACGCCATGATGCACCTATTCAGGCTGCAGACATTCCCATTCGGCCATTTCAAAAAATGGCGATAGACATCATTGGTCCATTTAAGATAAAGTCTGCTAGAGGACACCAATTTATTTTGACGTGTGTTGATATGTGCACACGTTGGCCGGAGGCTGTTCCTCTAAAGAGCATAACTACTGCTGATGTCGCAGATGCTCTTTGGTTAATATTTTCTCGTCTGGGGTTTCCAGCAGAAATATTATCCGACCATGGTACCCAACTCATATCGGATACCATGTCTCAAGTAATGTCGACTCTGAAGATAGAGAGATCGCTGAGTAGTATTTATCATCCTATGTCCAATGGGATGGTGGAACGTTTGAATAGAACTCTGAAAAACCTACTAGGTAAGATAACAGAAGATCATCCTCAGGATTGGGATAGGGTTTTACCCGCGGCTCTCTTTGCATATAGAGAGGTCGCCAACGAACATACAGGATTTTCTCCCTTTGAACTTGTCTTTGGCGCGAAACCGCGAGGTCCTATGTCCTTACTTCATGATCTTATAACTGCTGATAATATTGTCGATGACACAAAATCCTCTTATGAATATGTCATCGCACTTAGACACAAGATTATTGAAGCATGCAAATTGGCAACTGCTTCTTCTGAATTTGCGAAACAGAAGGCAAGGGAATTTGCCAATAAAAAGAGATGTTTGCGACAACTTTGTCCAGGTGACAAAGCATTTGTCTTGCTACCTTGTAGGGAAAATAGACTTCTCATTTCTTGGAAAGGTCCGTACGATATAATATCAAAAGTTTCCGATGTTGACTATATCGTCGATATTGACGGGAAGCGTAAAACCTTCCACATCAACATGCTCACGGAATTCCATGAACGTCCTGATTATTTACAACCTGTTTTCCAGGCAACGGACGATTTTCCAGTCCAACATGGACAGTACTCATCTCTGTCAGTAATACAGGATGAGGAAACGAGTTTCTCGGATGTAAATTTACCTTTTCCAATGATTCCTCTTCACTCTAATGAATCATGGAAAGATGTTGCAATTTCTCCAGAATTATCTCCAGGAGAGCAGAAACAAGTTTCTACTATGTTAGAACAATTTCAGGATGTCCTTACTGACATTCCTGGTCAAACTGATGTCATTCAACATGACATTATTCTTACTGACCATAGTCCTATAAGAGTCAGACCGTATCCTATCCCGATACATTTTCAAGCACAGGTAGAGAAAGAGTTAGATGAGATGATAGAGTTAAAAATTATTGAACCATCCACATCAGCATATTCTTCGCCGATGGTTATAGTACGAAAAAAAGACAATAACATACGTCTTTGCGTGGATTATCGCAAATTGAATCAAGTGACTAAATTCGATGCTGAACCTATGCCTTTACTAGAAGAGCTACTTACGAGACTATCGAATTCTCACTTCTTTACTAAACTCGATTTGTCTAAGGGATATTGGCAAGTTCCACTATCCGAACACGCCAAACCGTTTACTGCTTTTTCGACGCCTAGGGGTCTATTCCAATGGAATTTCATGCCTTTCGGTCTTATGAACGCCCCTGCAACATTTGTACGCATGATGCGTCGAATCCTATCTCATCGCTCAGATGTCATTGCGTATCTTGATGACATCTGTCTTTTCAGTGATACTTGGAACGATCACTATAATGGTATAAATGAACTATTGTCTATCTTACGCGAGCATAACCTGACAGCGAAACCATCGAAAGCATGTATTGGTTTTAGCGAAATATCTTTCTTAGGACACCGTGTTGGTCATGGGTTCCTAAAAACAGAAGACCATAATACAAGTAAGATACTTAACATTTCTATTCCTAAGACTAAAAAGCAAGTACGAAGTCTCTTAGGTCTAATACAATTTTATGGACGATTCATCCCGAATCTGTCCTCCATTATGTCACCTCTTTCTTCCTTGCTAAAGAAAGGGTCTCCTAATGTAGTCCATTGGACTCAAGAATGTCAATCCTCTTTGGATAAGGTTAAAACTATGTTTTCTACTTCACCTATCCTAGTATTGCCTTCTAAGGATAAGACATTTATTCTTCGTAGTGACGCTTCATCCACCGGGATTGGAGCTGCACTAATGCAAGAGTACTCTGGAACTCTGCATCCTGTGATGTATATTTCTCGGAAATTAAATGCCGCAGAGAAGAATTACTCGGTCCTAGACCGTGAATTATTGGCTATGGTTTGGTCAATCCTTAAACTGCAAAGATTTCTTCTGGGCGCGCATTTCATTGTGGAAACTGACCAGAAAGCTCTTACGGCTATTCAGAGTAAAAATCTGAAGAGCGCGAGATCAACGCGATACGCGATTGCTCTACAGCCATTTCATTTTTCGGTGCGAGCTATCCGTGGGTCAGAAAATGTGATGGCAGATATTTTGTCTAGATGCCCACATGATTCATAACTGTTATACAACTTTGATACAGTTGTTTCTATGTTGAAATGTGTACACATATGTAATATATCATATATTGATTGTAACACTACTTAGCGGTTCATTGATATTTATTCACCGCTGATCTTTCAATGTTTTTCGTCTTTGATGATCATGATGTTAAGATATCTTAGATGAAATTTATGTATAAACTAATGTGGAAATTGTGTCATTGCTAATATTGTAGTATGCGTTGGTGACACCTCTCTGGAAATATTTATACTTAGAGAAGTACTTTCTCTAAGGTCATAAAACTTATGCTTATCATCTGCGCATTGTTATTGGTGCGTTGTGAGCCTATTGTATGTTGCTCCTAGATGTGTTTCAAAAAAAAAAAAGTACCATTTTTTTTCCCGAGGGGTGTGGTAATCTGTTGCGTGCATATTTTGACGCACATATTACAAAAATCGATATGGCTATTTAATATGGAAAAAATATAGACATTCATTCATTTGTGTATGAAAATGCTGTCTATGGTAAAAGCGAGAGAATCCATGTTTGATTCACACTTTTGATTATAGGAGTAATCGTTCTTGATATTGATCCGGCGCATGGATTGCTCTTACGTTTGTACTTATTTTTTAGGGCCAGAAAATATATTAATTTGCTTATTATGTTTATGGCCTGAATTCATATGTATTACATATTATTAGTACAAGTAGAATCAGTCCTATATTGTATATTTTGGATGGGTAGGCGGGACTAGATTCTTATTATTCCGGTCTAGCGGAAGTATGAGTTGTCTTGACAAGTCGTGATGAGTTCCGATGTACCGTGATAATGGCGGGTACGCACTTTTCAAAGGGCTGGTAGATTGTTAAGGAAATATAATTCATGAAGTGGTTTTCTTCTAAAGGAGATGGTATCTCTACTATAGTTTATGTTAGAGACTCTCCTAAGGTACGGTACAATGTATAATTCGGACTCCATGTATTGCCAGACCCTATTTTGATGATCTCATGTCGATTCGACCTAGATGGAACATTGTGCTTCGTATCGCTAGGGTCGTGTTTTGTATCGACAAAGATGACAGACTTTCCTACAGCGGTTATGGCTACGTGAATTAACCTGATCACCGTAGAGCTGTATGGGAACATTTATGAAATCATTTATATACCCATTATAAATTAACTCTGGCTTATATTCTCCTTCCTATGAATGAGTGAACGACAACTCAGGGAGGCGGCCATGTTAGATTTCGGTCATCATATGTTTTGATCACTGCCAAGAGAACAGATTATTTATCCTATTATCGGACAGTGACAGGGAGATCTCAATCTTGCTAGAAACCCCCTCTTTCGTGGTTTCATAATATATGCTACAAACTATGGACGTCAAGTAACTTTAGTTATTTACCGATCTGCCTTCACTGACGCGTTTAGTCAGATAGGGGGATGCGGCCATAATATATCATGACATTGAACTTTTGATGTACTGCCCATTATTTCTGAATGTGTCATGACTTCAGATCTGCTATGTATACCTACAAATTGATATGTCAACATACCATGATGTACTCGTATGTCCCAGTGTGTACGTCTGAATAAATTGAGTAAACAAAGATTTCAGCAGTCTGCATTGGTGCCTTGTAGACACAAGTGTATGAGTGGTTATATTGGTCAGCACACGAACAGTACACCATTCGCGGTAATCACACTCTACACTTCTACTTCATACATACACCATCCTGCGTCGGTTGGAGTGACCAAGTTTAGGGCCTGCTTCCCCTGGAGCCTTTGCCTTCCCTAACTCAGGACTAGGGTGAGTTACCCATTTACAGCTGGGTAGACTGGGGGCATGCCTGATCTCAACAACACACCACTCTTCCTTACAGAGCATACAGACTGACACTTTACAGAGTGGAAAGAAGAAAAGAAACTTTACAGTTCGGTCTCTGACCGGCCCATCTTGATTATTTACCTGTGCCTAATCATAGCAAAGCCGAGAAGCTTAAAGCAAACACGACGAATTATCACCGAAGGGAGTGTTAAACTGATAAGAATATAGCTAATATCTGCTTGATGTAAGAGAAAGAAATGGGCGACCACGGAAATTGCAAGTAATTTAATACCCCCAAAAAAGTAACTAAATACTGCCGGAGAGGAAAAGAAATCGACCCAATCTTTATGTGACATCAAGTATCTCGTCTCATGATGTAAATGATAATGTTGATGACATTCATGTTTCCAGTACTGTTTCTCAGTTCTTTTGTTGTCTTTTTATGCGCCTTTGTGCCAAACAGTTTCGAAATGTTCTCTCGTTGTCGCGCTCTGATTATTTACCTTTTGATGTCAAACGTGTAGCGGGAATTTAAACCCCTCTCCCAACAGAGAGAGAGAGAGAGAGAGAGAGAGAGAGAGAGAGAGAGAGAGAGAGAGAGAGAGAGAGAGAGAGAGAAATCCACAACATGAAAATATACACAATTTTAAAACTACAACAACATATGAGTGAAGCTACATGTAATGTCAGAAATCGATAACCACGATGAAGGGAAAACAGGGTGGGAGTAAGGGAGCGGGAGAAGAACCTATACAACTGATTCTAATAGAGGGAATACAAGAAACACATTTCCTTTCTCAGACGTACTTACACAGTCGTGAACAAAGATACTAATAACAGTCCAAGGTCTGTGTTTGTCCAGAGGGAAGATGTATTAGTATCGATTATCTGGCTCTGTCATGTGGCTTTATCACAGTCTTGTAGTTTTTATTTAACTTTTATTAGAGTTAGCAGCAGTATGATAGTGATGAATACAGCACAAACATAGTATGATAGTGGTGAATACAGCACAAACATAGTATGATAGTGGTGAATACAGCACAAACATAGTATGATAGTGATGAATACAGCACAAACATAGTATGATAGTGATGAATACAGCACAAACATAGTATGATAGTAATGAATACAGCACAAACATAGTATGATAGTGATGAATACAGCACAAACATAGTATGAATGTTATAAGAAATATGGGAGAGTGTCCCGTGTAGTTCACGGGGATCTCTGAAGCAGGGTTGTGGATTCGGCCAAAAACTTTTCCGACTCCGGAAATTTTAGAAGTCCGACTACAATTTTTTTAAACTAGTGATATGGCATACAATAATGCACTTATATTGGTGTTATATGTATAAGTATCGTATGTGTGTGAATAAATGAATACGTGGCTTTCGTAGACTACATTTTAAACTATTCATTCATTCATACAGTAATACATAATAACAAATCATCCACACCTGCACACAAATAACTGCTTTGTCAAACACGATGAGGCAAAATAGTTTCATTTTAACAATGACGGGAAAACTGACAGTGTATATAGTTTATTTTCATTTTTTGTGTGCTTTTTCTAAACGTGCCAACAAATTAACAGTTGTGATAAAAGCTTTATTTATGATCAGAAGCAACTGAAATTTTCCTACATAATGTAAAAATGGATTTACTTTAACAAGAAATTGGTTTTAGGTATTCTACTACTGCACTTTTAAAATGTTATTTCAATTCTTGGGGGAACACCCACCCAGAAATGGGTTATCTTTTTAAAAAATTAACAGGAAAATAACTAACAAACTTGTTGACATAAAATTTGGCCACATGTTACAAGAGATATTATATTTTATGATGAACAAAGTTTACTTTATAAATGTTAATGTTTTATGTGAAAATAATTAATTAACATGAAGTGATGAAAAAAAAAAAGAAAGGAAAACCCCCAGTGCACCTGGGAATGAATTTCACTCACATAAAAGGTGCAAAGAATGCCAAACCAGCAGATGATGTGCATAACATCCCTACCTATGGCGTGAACCACCCAAAAATGTCTACCCCAATGAGTTTTGTAGATATGGTTCTTGCAATACGACCCTTTTAAATAGCACAAATTTAGAACTTTGTATAGCAATATCTCTGTTTCTATACCATGTAAGAAAAAAGTGGAGATTCATGCCATAAAGGATAACATGGGCTATAAGTGTGCAAAATTTGAAGGCTATAGCTTTAAAATTGTAGAAAATATCACCGGAACTGTGAATCGCAAGCCCTGTTTTCGTTAAAGTTTAGTTTTTAAAATGTTAAAACACTTATCTGATTCTCTTTGAACATTGATAACTCATAAACTATTAAAGATAAACACATAATTCAAAAAGAATATCAAAGTAAAAAGGCTTATAAATATTTAAAACACAATTATTATATGAAAATCAAAAATAACCTTTTTTGTCTTTTTCTGGGTGTATATGCCCCCTTCCTTTCGATGGATCAAACGTGGATCTGTCTTGACTTAAGTCTCGTAAAAATCGAAGTCGAGGGCGGGACATTTTTACCGACTACGACTCCCACTCCCCTAAAAAAATGACCGACTCCACGACTCCCGACTCCACAGCCCTGCCCTGAAGAGACAAAGAAAAAATAAGATGACTCTACCCTCAGACGTGTTATTCACCGCGAGTAATGTAAGGTTGTGCATTAGGCAAGCCACCTCATAATGTACAACACATTACCATAGAAACCACTGCTACAACAGCATGTGAAATGCCTTCTGCAGGCTTCCTGACAGGAAAACATCTACAGTAGTGACTCCATGCTCCGTTAGGAGCGAAACGGAAAGTAATGATGACGATTTCACTTGGCTTCTATGAGCTGCTGACGTCATGTACGCAGCGAAATGGACATAAATCTATACAAGGGGAGACACAGAGACATGGACAAATAAACAGAGACACATACAGACATGGACAAATAAACACAAACACATAGAATGGACAAATAAACAGAGACACGTACAGACATGGACAAATGAACAGAGACACATACAGAGAATGGACAAATAAACAGACACACGTATAGACATGGACAAATAAACAGAGACACATACAAACATGGACAGATAAACAGAGACACTTACAGACATGGACAAATAAACAGAGACACATACAGACATGGACAAATAAAGAGAGACGCATAGAGACATGGACAAATAAAGAGAGGCGCATACAGGCATTAACAAATAAACAGAGACACATACAGACATGGAAAAATAAACAGAACGAACAGACATGGACAAATAAACAGAGACACGTACAGACCTGACAAATAAACAGAGACACATACAGTCATGGACAAATAAACAAAGACATATACAGACATGGATAAATAAAAAGAGACACATACAGACATGGACAAATAAACAGAGACACATACTGACATGGACAAATAAACAGAGACACATACTTACATGGACAAATAAACAGAAACGTACAGACATGGACAAATAAACAGAGACACACACAGTCATGGACAAATAAACAGAGACATATACAGACATGGATAAATAAACAGAGACACATACAGACATGGACTAATAAACAGAGACACATACAGGCAGAAGGATAGTCAGAATGACGTGTCGGTGGGCATGAATATAGCTGATGCAATAAAACACTATTTTGAAAGACGATGTGAATGAAGATATTTCTCTGAAAAGGGGAGAAAAAAGGGGGGTGAGGGAAGAGGGATTGTTGACCGACAGGGTTCGCTTTTTTTCCTAGTAAAAGGTAGTCCCATAGCATATACAGCCGTAGGGGAGTGAAGTGTTTGAGACTTCACTATATTAGGTCCAGCATCGAGAGGTGAGGTAACCAGTTCCCTTCCTCGCTGCCTTTTACTTCCCTAAATCCAGTACAATGACTGGTACCCATTTACAGCTGGGTAGGCTGGAGCGTGTCCAAACCGTAAATCGCACCCGGCACCTTTGCCGCTAGAGCCCAGGAAGTATGAGCCACAAGATTAGAAAGACAGAGCACGGGAAGACAAACAACGCAGCGGAAATTATAATTTCCATCTCATAAACAGCGGAAAACAGACAACAGCATTTCTTTACAATATACTGAATTTCTAATAATCTTTTCTCTTACGACTCTTCATCCAGCGCTCGATAGAGAGAGGCTGTTAGTGGTTCGGAATCGATCTTTTAACAAGCAATTCTCTCGCCGGGCGTGCTACCCATGTGAATACAATCTGAGAAGGCCTGGATTCTCGTAGCTTCGATTTGTCGGGAGGGAAGGAGAAGTGAAGTTGTTCGAAGGCGCTTCGAGCTATAGATGGCCGTGGGATAATAAGAATTCTTCATAGCCTGCACATTTTGTTCTTTTTTTTTGTTTTCTACCAAAGAATATCACATGGGTACTCGGTATATTATCATCTTCCTTCTCGTTCCCGATGGAGCACTGAGCCGTCACTGCAGTTGGTCCCCTTGCAGGAATAATTATGCTGTGTTTTATATATAGTGAATGTTTGTGGTTGTGCACTGCATTCTACTTGACCCTTCAAGAAGTTTCTTACCCTGTCAAATAACTTGGTTTGGTTTTCGTTTTAAGGACTATCTTCATTGCACATGGGCAACTCCATCAGTCCTCCTATCTTTTCACTTAGATCATACAAGGAGGGTCTCTGCACAGTGCACAAACTCCGTAGCACCGGCGAAAACCCCAATGTGTGTATGCTGGAATCACATATTCTATAAATATTTTTTTTTCGTGGGTAGGTTTCCTAATTTTTAAATGTAGCCAGGGCAGCGGCCGTATGGCTCACTCTTTATGATTTCCAACTGCCGAAGGATGTTTAACGTGCGTAAATTGCACATGGGACCTCCTATTTTTTCGCGATTACCCTAGAAGGCTAGGTATCTGATCTCACTACCCAGGAGATCAGTGGGGATTATGATATCATTAGGAACCATTGGTTCTGAAAAAAGAAGAAAATGTTATCAATTATACTCATGTACTGGGAGCGAACCCGGTACCTTTAGAATTAGAGGCGGACGCCATACCTCTTAGCCACTTCGATCCCCAAAATAAGTTATAAAATAGCTTACTAATCGAAACTGCTGCTTTGCCTTGGTTGTAAGCCATTAATAACACACACACACACACACACACACACACACACACACACACACACACACACACACACATACACACACACACACACACACAGAGAGAGAGAGAGAGAGAGAGTGAACGAGAGAAAGAGAGTCAAGCAGGTAACGGAAGTAAGCGTCAGAAATGCTGGGCTAGTAAAAGATAAATTGTCTCATGTAGGTCCCTGGAGTTTTAATGAGACCAAGAACGAATATTACTACTCTCTCAAGCATGTCGTATATGGCGGACTAATATGAGGTTATGCATGGGGCTGGCAATCTCAACATGTAAAGCTAATTGCTACAAAAACTACCCGTCTATTCTGTGTTATTCGTCTTCCACTACACATTACTGGACACAAGTATTTCCCCCCTTTATTTGGTCTATACTTGCTGATAGAAAAGTTATATTAGTGATTATGTCTTTAAAACTGTCTGGGTCGTCCACGGGTCCTATATACCATAGTTGTGTGAGTGTCATGAGAATGACCTCATCCAATAATGCACTTTTTTGGGGTGCAAAATTGGCTGAGCGTCCTTTCACGATGTACTGTCACAGCAAGGCGATGGCGCCGTTTGGTTGGTCCTAGGTTCGATTCCCGGTAAGCATATCACTTATATTTTCTTTTCTGTTGTCTGGTGTCATCCTTTATGTCCAACGAGTACCTGTTAATTACCTTCACTTATTTATTTACTAATTTATTTACTGTTCACAAGACTCAAGGTTTCCTCCATTATTTACAAAAACTACCATTGTGAAAGCACTAGCCTCTTCAGTAGCAGGCTTTCTGCAAGAGGACCACTAGCTACAGTGGTGGTTACATGCCCCATAAGAACCGACAACGTAAATGATGATGATGACCAGACACATTAACACGCTGACATTACTTACTACACAATCGACGACACTGAACATCGGTCTAAGCCGGTAACAAGGGATGCGTGAGCGTGTGAAATGACACATCAAGATCTTACCAAATGTAAGAGAAAACTAAATAATCCAATCAAAAATCTCCTGACATTTGAAGACGCTGGTCGTGTCGTATCCATTTCGTTTTTCAAGCTTGAAGAATTTTCTGCTCGACATCTCGCAAGAAGGGGATAAGGACGAGAGTAAGTGGCTAGCTCCATGAAACTCATTCCATTTTTTTTTTCTTCATGAATTCCCTCAATCTGCTTGTCCCCGGCTAGGATCTCCTACAATCAGATTGAAACAAGAGGAATGGAGAGCAATGCTTCACTTGTTCATCTCATTACCCCCTCTCTTTCTCTCGCTGTCTCATAGACATACACACCTTATAGGCATATAAAAATGTAAAGGCAGTCTACTGCAGATATTGCCGTAGAGGAGATTTCACCATACAAGGTATAGCTTTTTTATGGGGTTTGGTGATCAGTTCCCTTCCTCGCCTTCCCTAGCTCAAGAGCACCCATCTACAGCTGAGTAGACTGGAGCGTGACGCTCACAAGTCATGATCCCGCATACAAGTACAAGTTCGCCGCGAAAGGAAAACGCTCTAATCGCTTTGCCTATCTGACGCTCTTTTAGGTTTGTAGGCATATGAAGACGTAGTTACAAATGCTGCAACGCACTTGTGATCAAAATAACCTTCTTATGCCACCCCCCCCAAAAAAAAATATAAATTAGTCAGTTTTATTTGGGGGGGGGGGGGGGGGCGACACCCCCCCCCCCCCCCCCGGTCCAGAATAGAACCCAGATGGCTGAAGTAGAGGAGTGAAATACACACTTTGCTCGCTGTCCTAATTTGGCAGAGATCTGAGTTCCCCCAGGCTTGCCTGGTACGAGCTAAAATCTCCTACTTCAAGACGATATAATTGACGAGATCACCCCACAAACCGCTTTTGGGACATTTCCCGGATTTTAGCAGAACATTCTGCCTTGACCAACCCGCCCTCTTTTACAAACGAAACGAAATGTTAGTGCGACAAGATATTAATACTAAACAGGTAGCAATATTTGTTGTTGCCTGTATGACCTTGATTAAGCCTCCTTGTCTCTTAACTTTAACATAATGCAGTATGGCAATTTCTGAGACGCTAAATCGAGTCAACTCTCGAGTGTAAAATGAAACATTATGGCTAGGCAGCACACTTAATGCAAGACTGGAAGTACTACAGGAATGCTAGAGAGTAACAGAGAAGGAAATGTCGAAACTGTCCTCCTTCCACACAATCTGCCTAAGGAAAATTCTCAGAATCTTTTGGCCAAACACCATCAGCAACCAAGAACTACTTATTCCGAGTAACCAGAAGGACACGCACACCTTCATAGCTGGCAGACGCTGGAGTTTGGTTGGCCATGTCCTCAGAAGGGACCCTGATACCATCACAAGAACAGCTTTGTTATGGACCCCCGAGGGAAAGCGAAAGAGAGGCCGACCAAAAACAACTTGGCGGAGAACTGTGGAAGCTGAGATGCAAAGAATGAACCAGAGTTGGGGCACTGTACGAAGGATGACCGCCGACCGAGCAAAGTGGAATCAATTTGTTGCTGCCCTACAAGACGCCACCAGGCGTGATGGCCACTGACTGCTTTGGCGGTTGGCAATTATGGATCAAAGAAGAAGAAAGAAGAAGAATGAAGTACTACAATCATGTATGAACATGATCTTACACATTTATAGAAGGCGTTTGCTCCTCAGGGAGCTGGAATAGTACAATTACGGCATGGTTAGAAGCACTGTCGTGTACGGAAGATAACTTTGTGATTAAATAGTATAGTATTGGCAGGATTGGAAGCCATTCCAAGAATAAATGATGACTGTATAACTAAACAGGAAAATGATACTTTATTAAGGAGATGAGGCAGCGCAAAGAAAGCCGAAGATGAGTTGACGACTCACCTTCGTTCTTCTAGGAAAATCTCCAGATTTGGCATGTGGAATGTTCGTACTCTATACAAACAATGAAAGAATGTCCGGGTGGCAGCAGAATCGAGGGACTATAAAATCAGTCTCTTGGAACTTTGCGTGGCTATGTTGAAAGACACGGAAAGGAAGAAACTAAATACATCAGAAATGGTGCTACCAACGGGACATTAGGAAAAGCAGCGCTAATCATAATGCGAAGAGAACTTGGACAAAATATAATGAGAGGCATAAAAAAGACATGTAAAGATTATAGAGCGGATGGTACAGGACAGAAGAACCTGGCATGCATGTACTGAAGGACTATGCTCTTTGGAGAATTGAAGGTTGATCACTGAATGAACAGAATTACTGTAAGCACTTTCAAGCTTGGAATAAAACCACATATTTAAACAGTGGAATTATAGTAGTATTACAAGATTTTCATATTTGGAAATTATATGGAAATATTCAAATTCTGAACCTGCTAAAACAAAAGTGTCTGGAAAGATCATTTTTATTCTAAACTGTGTAGTGACGAGAGCAGCCTGAGAAGGACTGCCGATTTTATGTGAGAAATAGATGTGATTATTTGACAGTGAATAATAATAATAATAATGATAAGAAGAAGAAGACGAAGAAGAGAAAAAAAGAAGAACAAGATATTTATTCTAGTTCTGAAAATAAATAGTAAGGGGAAAAAGAAGATACAATTTTTTAATTAAAAATTGAGAATCCGATCACACAAAGAAAAATATTCTGATCACAACTAAAGAGTTAGATAGACAAAAAAAAATAAGAGAAGAACAGGTGAAAGATAGGATTGGACAGTTTAAGAGCATGATCAAAACTAAAGCATTATTAAGATGGGTTCAGACATAAATATGCAAGAATAGAGGTCTTATTTCGCCAGCCTTCAGAAATAGAATATAAAACATGAAGATAAAACCAATTATTTTCATTCTAAGCCAGAGCTGGATTCTTCAAATATGTGAATTTCAAACATAAGAAAAAATCAGTGGAAATGCTTTACGAACTAAAAAAAATAGTCTCATCCTTCGTGGTACATATACGGTGGCCTATATATACTGATGATGAACAGTGCCCAATCTCTCTGCGATCTCGCGCGTTCATTTCCCGCCCAGATGTAACATCCATCTTCTGTATAATTGCAAGCGACATCAGCCACGTTTTTCAACGGGTTGTATTATCATTTTTATTTATTATTCCATGTATTTTATTCACTTAGTTCTCGCTTTTTTCTTTCCCATGTCCCCGACAAAGATCTTGTGACAAAGATCGTAGGCAGTATTCTTTGTCCTAATAAGACGTATGGCCTTTTTCTTTGTTTACCCCATTATCTAACAGTAAAATTAACGAAACTGAATAATATGCAGGTATTAAACCCGTATAATAGATGGATTGAAGTGGTATATGTCATAAGTTTACTCAGATTTTTCTATCTATCTGCCCTATCAAAACACTCCTTTCCTACCTCTGATTTATTTCCACGCCCTCTTCTACTTTTCTTGGCATTTTAATGCATATTCGCGCCTTAGGTAAAAAAAGGTAAAGGATCCCGCTACACGCCCAATGAGGCATATTGGGAATGTGGTGTTAGGCCCATATGTTTTCTTGACCATCGGCACACTAGGGGTGATGGGGTCATCATCACGCCGGCCGCCTTAACCTTCCCAAAGTTTCTCTGGTACCCAATTCATGAGGCTGGGTCGACCCCGGAGTCGGCTGCGGTCTAACAAATACCACCTCAACTGAGGATCGAACCATGGACCACCAAGCTAGGAAGCCAGTGCACTAACCACTGCGCTACCGCGGCTCAAAACGCATGTCCATTGTCATTTTGACAGCCCCTGGAGGTCGCTCCGCTCACGTAATTTTTTTTTCGTCTACACTAGCCGACCAAACTCTGTATTGTTGGTGGGCACATTTCTTCAAAGGTCTTTTGAATTAGACGGGAGACGACGAACAGCGGGGGCTTGGAGCCTTTTCACGTCCCCCGAGCTGCTCGGTTTTCGAGCCCTTTGCCGGCCCGGCTGCTTCTCAGAACTCCTCGTCAACCGAGAGACCTTAATCCTGTCGCATCGGGGAAAATCTCCGCATTCTCAGTGTCTTTGTCACGGGCAGTCCCGTCAACTCTGTGTGGCCACCTGCCGCAAGATGACAGCGATCAGGTGTTCTCACCGGAGCCATTTTCTCTATATACGACAGCCCTAAAAACCTTCCCACTTACTAGCAGCAACGAACATGGACTTTTATGTGAAGTGAATACTCGAGGTCATCGTAATTCAGTCACGAAAAAATCAACGGATATCTTTTCTGCTGGAAACCAATGGACACATTTTCTGTTTTGGGTAAGCGACACTTAGTTTATTAGTGTTTATAATTTGGTTATTATGTAAACAGACGCTAACTAACTATGTGAAATAGATCTAGTGCAATTATCTTCATAATTTTAATAATTGAATTGTGTTTGCTAAGCAACGCAAGGGTAGGATATCTGAGATGACAAAGATAGAGCTACTTCTGCCTTGAGCATGTTGTAATGTTGCACACGAAACAGACAATAAATTGTTAGAGAAAACATCACTGCAGGAATACACAAATAATATTGGCGCAAGCTTCCTGCCGGAAGCTAGTTGCAGGGTTGCCCCATGCTAGATAAGGATCAAACATTAAGATACCAAAAAAATTAAGCTTAATGAATAATGAAGTTCATTATTCTACTACTTTACAGGTAAACAATAAAGCAATGAACAATTTTCGAGATAAATTTTCATCATATTATCCTTCAACTCCAAAGAAGCGAATTCCTTCAAAACAAATTTCTGTTAAGTTCACCAGTCCTTTGCCATTATCTTAAGGTCTTTATGTATCTGAGTTATTTTTGTATTTTCTGTTTCCGGGTATTTTATTCGTGAGTCAGTCTCTCTCTATCTCTCTTACCCTCGGATTCCAGTATAAAGATTGCCCTTTAATGCTACGAACAAGTTTCTTCAACATGTGTCATTTCCAGCGTTTTCTTCTCATTTCCTGTTCCACTGGCACTTGTCTGATTCTTGCCATGAGTTCCACACTAGTGATGTGGTCGCGCCATTTCTATCCTTCTATTCTACACACCAGTTTATGAAAGTCTGCAACTTCTTGGTTGTGGTATTTTACTGTTCTCTTCGAGATAAAGCTAAATCATTATTACCCTAGAACTGAACCAAGAAGCATATTGTTGCTGTCATTTTTGACGGAGTCATCTGTTAAGTTATTTGCTTATGTTTTATCATAAGAATAATTGTGTCTTTACCTGCGATGTCAGGTTGATTAGGGGTTGTCTTCCCTTGTTTATTCATTCATTGTGTTTGACCTTTAGGGTCAAAGGTAGACAGTTCGGGCGTATGCCCATGGGCAGGTTTTTTTAAGGAGGAGTTGAGTTAGACTTCCGGCAAGCCGGGAAGTGTCCTGGTTTCTGAAGGGACGAGAGTCCATTGTGTTTTTCGGGGAGAATCTTCGAAGTGACTGCACTGGCAGTTTTCCCCAGTGAATCTCTGTGCGTTGGAATGACAGCAGAGTTCCTTGTTAAGTTCTGTGGACTCGGTTACAGGTAATACCGACTTTTTCCATTACTATGCTTTCGGTAGCAGAACATGTTAGAAGATTGCCTAGTCTGTGAACTGCAGCTCACCAGTCCTCCATTACAGAACATATATGTTGTGCTCAAGGTAGCCATCCAAGACTATTAGTCTTCATACCATCCAGAAATCCAGTGACGAAGATATATTGTGGGAGCCGCAGATTGGCGGCATATTTATGTCTACAATAAGCATTACTGCAGGGTTGATGGTAACCTGCTTATCAGAAGTACACAGCCGACGTCAGAACGAGGCCTGTGTTTTTCGGCTATTATACTACAGCCTGATAATGTGCAATTGGCGGGGAATGCCAAGTTTCACCTATGTGTCAAAGTGATTGAGGTATCTGACGCGTTTAGTCAGTAATCTCAGGGCGACGCCACGAACTGTCCTTATTGAAGAACATTGTATTGACCATGCACGAATATTCAAATGTTTACCAGCTTGCTGAATGACTAATGTATACCTATCGATTTCCGGTCAGCATGACCTTGTTTACAATGACTGTTCCTGTTGATACCATGTGTGTTCTCGTCAATAAATGTTTTGAAACGTGCCTGCAGTGTCCAAGCATCCTTGACTACTGCATGTGAGTGTATGGGTTGCAGGGTCTACATACATACGAGCCTAAACACATTCGCGCCTACATTCGCACCCACACTCAGTTCATCATCCGCTCGCACTACACACCTAACAACATGTATACTGTCTTGGGCCAGTGATCACCTCAACAAGAGAAAAAGTACACATTACATTTCTGGTGGGCCAGTTACGTGGGCTCTTCTGATACATTTCTGGTACGCCAGCCTTAAACAGACACCCCACCAGGCTACTTACACTTCTGGATGATGGGGCTATTTTTGTGAGAAGGACAAGTACACCTTACATTTGTGGGTTTAAGCTGGACAGAGCGAGAAATTAACATTTCCGTGGACTTATGCTACATTTATTATGCCTCCAGTGTTGTCCAGAAATTTACATTTCTACATGTGCTACATGTCATGAGGAACACACTGGACAGCTGTAACACACATCGCTAATTCTACACTTGCAAGTTTTGGCTACAACAGGACAGAAATAGGTCATCAACTGTTGACCCAGATAAACAGTGCTAGCATTTATTTTATAATGCTGCATAAACCACAACAGGACAAGTACTGAAGTTAACATCTAGGCATTTGCTACGTGGACCACAACTGCAAGTCGAGTCCCTTTTTGTAAACGGTACCGCTGGTCGTTTACACGTTTCAGTCAACAACAGACTTTTTCTACGCCCGAGCATTCAAGCTATATTGTTCGTGGTCAAGTGTTTGTAAACAGTACGTGGAAATTGTAAACATTCTATGTGCAAGTCCTAAGTCGAGAAGGTCATAGTAACTTTTGTTCGTGAATACCACTTTATGCTACAGTGGATTTGTCATTCAGTGCGCGCTTGACATTTTGTTTCTGTGTTCGCAAGGAGCAAGTTAGTTACTTTAATATCATGTGTGACTAAGCTTTATTTTGCAACACATTGAATTGATTGCTATTTATGTTAATTGTACTATTGTTGTGTATTTTTCTTGTGTTTTTTTGCGGGTTTTCGGTTGGTGGGTCTTACAGTAAATATGCCACTTAATCGAGGGTTACTGTAAGCGTTCTGTAGGGATTGCAATTTTCTTAATTGAAATTTGCTAGCGACTTTTGTTGCTATTTTTTTTTTTTTAGCTGTGACGACATCAGTTAGTGTTGTTTTCGTTATTTTTCCGTTCTTTGATTTTCGACTAATTTTGTTTGTATCTGTTCTTCTCTCATTCCTTCCGTTTATTTCTTTACACCTTTTCGTTTATAACAGTGTTGCCATTTGTCTTGTTTATTTTTCGCGGTCATCATTACACATTTGTGTAACATTTTCTTTACTTTTTGCTGTATTGTTTATTTGACTTCCGCGAACGTTTTCGGTCATTGTTCTGTATCTTTGTCTTTGTATTTATGATTGTACTACATTATTGTCATACACAGTCTACATACATACACTTGGTCATGTATTATTATTATTATTGATAAGGTACACTCTTCATATAGAGATTGTTAATAAAATATTATTATATAAGATATTTATACAAGTTCTTTGATAAAAGACTTGTTATCCTCAAAAATTGAGACAAGGAGAAATACATATTCAAGTTCTTTAAAAAAAAAAAAAGACTTGTGCCCATAGTGAGTGGGATATAAAGGAATTATTTTCCACAGGTACTCAAGTGATTTTTTGTTACATTATAAACAAGAGGACCATACAAGGTCTTTGTCTAAGACTAAGAGAGTGAAATAAAGTGAAGTGAGTATACAAGTCTAGCATTTCAGACTTGTCTCCCATTGAAGTGGGATAAGGTAATTAGTTAATTTTTTCAGGTTTCTGATCTCATTAGACAGAATGTCTACATTGGATTTCTTCATCCAGCAAGGGTTAACCCTTGGTAAGTCTGGTAAAGAATTGGAAGAATATTCATCTGCTCTATTCGCCACTGCATTAAAGTCAGAAGAAAAGAAACAAAAAGAGGAAATTAAATTGAAAGCAGAAGCTGAACAAAGGAGAGCAGAAGCTGAACTAAAGAAGCTAGATGCTGAGAATAGAAGATTAGAACTTGAAGAGAAAAGGTATCAAAGAGAAGCTGCTGCTGAGGAGAGAAAAGCTCAAGCTGCTGCTGAGGAGAGAAAAGCTCAAGCTGCTGCTGATGAGAGGAAAGCTCAAGCTGCTGCTGATGAAAGAAAATTCCAGATGGAAATGGAAGACAAAAAACTTCAAGCTGCTGCAGAGGAGAGAAAAATTCAAGCTCAAGCTGCTGCAGAGGAGAAAAAAATTCAAGCTCAAGCTGCTGCAGAGGAGAGAAAACTTCAAGCTGAGGCTGAAATTAGAAAAATGGAACATGAGGAAAGAAAACAGAAGATGGAACTTGATGAAAGACTCGCAACTTTGGAGTTAGAGAAATTGAAATTGGCGAGTACGGGTGCTCAGCAAACAACTTCGAGTACGACAAAGGAGTTTGTTAATAGGATTAAATTGCCTCATTTCAATCCTTTAAAGGATGACGTAGCAGATTATCTAGATAGATTCCAATTTTTATGCGATACGCATAACATAAAAAAGGAAAAATATGTTGAACAACTGATGGAATTTTTTACAGGTGACACAGTGACTACTCTTATGACAATAGACGAACATGACAGGACTAATTATGATGTTGTCAGAGCAGCATTGCTAAAAAAATACCAACTAAAAGAAGAAGACTATCGTCTTCGTTTTAGGACAATGTTGCCAGAAAATGGAGTAGATTTCTCTGATTTTGTTACAAAAATACGTCGTACATTTACACGATGGGTTGAGTTGTCTCAGACTGAGAAAACATATGAAGGTCTAATGGACTTATTATTGCGAGATAAGGTTTTGTCATCTGTTAATGATTCTTTTCTTGCATTCCTTCATGAGCGTAAGCCTAAAAACTTAAAAGATATGGAGGAATACTGTTGTCAGTATGCCACTGCGCATCCCCATGCTACAGTTAGCAATTCTAAAGTGAAAGAAGGGTTGCCAGCTGCTTCGGCAACACCATATGGCCCTAATTTCAAAAAAAAAATTTCAGGGTGCTCAACAAAACTGGAATAGGGGAAGTAATCAGAATTACACTCAGAAGCGGAGTAATCCAACACATGATGGTTCTTCGTCTATGAATTGGAGACAAGATGGTAGTTCTCGTAATTTTAGTGGTAATAATTTGAGACACTTTCGCAAAGGCTATCCAAATAATAACTATTCGAACTTTCGAGGTAATCATTCTCGACGTCAAGATTATGACGATGGTGAATTTAGAAACCGGGATTCAAACCGGAATGATGATTACAATAGGCAATATGATAACAATTACAGGGGAAATGATAGTCGAAATAATTACAGGGGAAATGATAATCGAGGCAGACCTAGGTTTAACAAAAAAAGACCTTTCCAACAGGCAAACTCTGCACAACAAGAGTTTGATGGAGCCTGTAATACAGTAAATGATAGTGGTAACTCTAGGGCTATCACTGGTTGTGCTTTCGATTTTGGGAGAGCAACTGAATGCCCCCAATGCTTAACATTGTTCGACTCATCGACTGTATCTACTCTAAGTTGTGGTCACCCTCTTCCTGCTCTACCTGCTACAGTTGCGCATGATGGGAGAGGATCTCTCATCTTACATAAAGGTCTAATAAATGATAGGCTAGTCTCAGTACTTTTCGATTCGGGATGTACTACCGTCGGGGTTAGGGAGTCTCTGATAGATCCTTGCTGTGCCACTGGAAAAACAATCAAATGTGTTACATTTGGTGGTACTATGGAAAGTTATCCTACTGCTATTATTAGGATTGACACTCCCTTCTTCACAGGAGATGTCCATGCATGTCTTCTTCCTAATCCTATTGCGGATCTTATAATCGGTCGTATTCATGGGGTTAAGGAATGCACCCCGCAACAAATTTCTAGTTGGGAGAAAAAAAACATTCAAACGGTCAATGCAGTGGTGACAAGAGCTCAAGCTCTTAATCCCCCAACTTCATCGGATAATAGTAATGAAGTTGATAGCCAAGACGAGCACTTGGTGATTTCCCATGACTCGTTTGTTAAACGTCAAGAAGAGGATCCTTCTTTGAAGAAATTCTTCCTTCTTGCAAAGAAAGGGGATCCCAATCAAAATACTAATCACAAATCGTATATTACTA
This sequence comes from Oreohelix idahoensis, assembly GCA_024509875.1. NCBI lineage: Eukaryota > Metazoa > Mollusca > Gastropoda > Stylommatophora > Oreohelicidae > Oreohelix > Oreohelix idahoensis. Next base: position 1,364,917 of record JAMPIV010001872.1, read on the forward strand.
TGAAGAATGGTATATTGGTACGGATGGTACAACACTCGGACAAGTCTATGCACTCGCAAATTCTTGTGCCTAAGTGTATGAGAGCCTTAATTCTTCAGCATGCACACGATTCTCAGTGTGCTGGACACATGGGGTTTTCCAGAACTAAAACTAGAGTCCTTGCGTCCTTCTTTTGGCCATTCGTGAATAAAGACATCCGAATTTATTGCCGATCTTGCAAAATTTGTCAAGAGGTCAAGTCTAGAGGTCCGAGACATGCTGCTCCTATTCAGGCTGCAGATATTCCGATTCGGCCGTTTCAGAAAATGGCTATAGACATCATTGGTCCGTTCAAAATTAAGTCAGCCAGAGGACACCAATTTATCCTCACTTGCGTGGACATGTGCACGCGTTGGCCAGAGGCTATTCCTCTGAAGAGCATATCAACTGTCGATATCGCTGATGCTCTTTGGCTCATATTTTCTCGTCTGGGATTCCCCGGAGAAATACTGTCGGATCACGGCACTCAGTTAATTTCGGACGTTATGTCTCAGGTAATGGCTACGCTAGACATTAAAAGGTCTCTCAGTAGTATTTATCATCCAATGTCCAATGGATTGGTAGAACGTCTTAACAGGACACTAAAGAACTTACTTGGCAAGATAACGGAGGATCATCCTGAAGATTGGGACAGGGTTTTACCTGCAGTCCTCTTTGCCTATAGAGAAGTTCCCAACGAGCATACAGGGTTTTCTCCTTTCGAACTTGTCTTTGGCGCGCAACCGCGCGGTCCGATGTCCTTGTTACACGATTTGATAACTTCTGATAATATTGACGATGATACACAATCGTCATATGAATATGTCATTGCTCTTAGAGAAAAGATTATCGAATCGTGCAGGTTAGCAACTTCATCTTCCGAATTTGCGAAAGAAAAAGCTAGGCGATTTGCTAACAAGAAAAGACGCCTACGTCAACTTTGTCCTGGAGACAAAGCATATGTCTTACTTCCCTCAAGAGAGAATAGACTTCTCATTTCATGGAAAGGTCCATACACTATAGTCTCCAAAATTTCCGATGTCGACTATATTGTCGATGTGGATGGAAAGCATAAAACCTTCCATATAAATATGCTAACAGAGTTTATTGAACGTCCAGACTATTTGCAGCCTATTTTCCAGGCGACGGACGACTCTCCAGTCCAACATGGTCACATCTCATCCCTGTCCGTTATACAGGATGAGGAAACTATTTTTTCTGACGTTAACTTACCTCTTCCTGCGATTCCACTTACTTCAACGGAATCGTGGAGGGACGTTACAATCTCTTCGAACTTGTCTTTTGAGGAGCAACGTCAAGTATCCTCTACGCTACAATCATATCAGGATGTCCTTACCGACATTCCTGGACACACAGATGTCATAGAACATGACATCATACTTACTGATCGTAATCCGATCAGAGTAAGACCATACCCAATACCTATTCATTTTCAAGCACAAGTCGAGAAAGAATTGGATGAAATGATTCAACTGCAAATAATTGAACCATCCACTTCAGCTTATTCTTCGTCGATAGTTATTGTTCGAAAGAAAGACAATAACATACGTCTTTGCGTTGACTATCGCAAATTAAATCAAGTTACGAAGTTCGATGCTGAACCTATGCCATTATTAGATGATCTACTTATTAGACTTTCTAAAGCTAAATTCTTTACTAAACTAGACTTGTCGAAAGGTTATTGGCAAGTCCCACTGACGGAACACGCCAAACCTCTCACTGCTTTTTCGACACCTAGGGGTCTGTTTCAATGGAATTTTATGCCTTTCGGGCTTATGAACGCCCCAGCGACTTTCGTGCGCATGATGCGACGAATTCTATCAGATCGTGCAGATGTCATCGCATATTTAGACGACATCTATCTTTTCAGCGATACTTGGGAAGAACACTATTTGGGTCTAAAGGAATTGCTATCTACTCTACGGGAGCATAGTTTGACTGCAAAACCCTCTAAAGCTTTTGTTGGGTTTAGTGAAATTTCCTTCCTAGGTCATCGAGTTGGTCATGGTCTGTTGAAGACAGAGGACCAAAACATTTCGAAGATATTAAATATCTCGGTTCCGAAGACAACAAAGCAAGTGCGTAGTCTCTTGGGATTGATACAATTCTATGGAAGATTCATTGAGAGTCTGTCCTCCATTATGGCACCACTTTCAACGTTATTGAAAAAAGGTTCTCCTAATATGGTGCGTTGGTCCCAAGAATGCCAATCTTCATTGGATCAGGTTAAGAATTTGTTCTCATCTCATCCTATCTTAAGACTACCAACGATTGATAAGACTTTTGTTCTTCGTAGTGATGCCTCTTCCACTGGGATTGCAGCGGCACTAATGCAGGAATATTCAGGAACTCTGCATCCTGTAATGTATATTTCTAGGAAGCTAAATGCGGCAGAAAGGAATTACTCGGTTTTAGACCGTGAATTGTTGGCTATGGTTTGGTCCATTCTTAAGCTACAAAGGTTCCTTCTGGGCGCGCATTTCTTTATGGAAACCGACCAAAAAGCTCTTACGGCTATGCAAAGTAAGGATTTGAAGAGCTCGAGATCTACTCGTTATGCTATTGCTCTTCAGCCTTTCCATTTCACGGTGCGAGCTATCCGTGGTTCGGATAATGTGATGGCGGACATATTGTCTAGATGCCCACATTCTTCTTCTTCTTCTTCTTCTTCTTCCGTCCTTAGCCAAAGACCGACCAAGCAGTCAGAGGCCATCACGCCTTGTGGCGTCTTAAGGGCAACAGCAGATTGATTTTCTCTGTTGTAGTTTCCCATCACGCCTAGCGGCGTCTTTAGGGCAACAACAAATAGATCCATCTGCCGTTGTTTCCGTAATCGGTGTGACAAGCCAACGGGTGATCAGCCCATTGAGATGCCCACATGATTCCAGTTAAATCGTGTGTCCTAGTTTTTCCTGATACACTTTCGGACTTAGGTCTGTCCTTAATATCCTAATATGTTGTAATACAAATGTATTTGGATGATGTTTAGATAATTTAACAAATTTCATTTTGTCCATCCATCAGTGATATGTTGCTAATATAGCATTGTAATTCATGACACTTGTATATTGCAATAATTATAGTATTTAGTAATGATTGATATATGATTGGTATTGCCAGCAACTTAGGTTTCTTTAATGGTACCCCCTTAGTTTGTTTGGCTTAAAGGAGATATTTTCTCCTATGTTGGGAGATGATTTGTATCCTCTTCAGACGCTTTGTTTATGCGTCTATTGTACCTGATATTAGGTTCATTTTTTCATGAGCACATAAGTGATACTTGTGCAATCTTGCTCATGGACATATTAAAAAAAAAAAATTTCATTTTTTTTTACAGGGGGGTGGTAGCAATATGTTGCTGTCATTTTTGACGGAGTCATCTGTCAAGTTATTTGCTTATGTTTTATCATAAGAATAATTGTGTCTTTACCTGCGATGTCAGGTTGATTAGGGGTTGTCTTCCCTTGTTTATTCATTCATTGTGTTTGACCTTTAGGGTCAAAGGTAGACAGTTCGGGCGTATGCCCATGGGCAGGTTTTTTAAGGAGGAGTTGAGTTAGACTTCCGGCAAGCCGGGAAGTGTCCTGGTTTCTGAAGGGACGAGAGTCCATTGTGTTTTTCGGGGAGAATCTTCGAAGTTACTGCACTGGCAGTTTTCCCCAGTGAATCTCTGTGCGTTGGAATGACAGCAGAGTTCCTTGTTAAGTTCTGTGGACTCGGTTACAGGTAATACCGACTTTTTCCATTACTATGCTTTCGGTAGCAGAACATGTTAGAAGATTGCCTAGTCTGTGAACTGCAGCTCACCGGTCCTCCATTACAGAACATATATGTTGTGCTCAAGGTAGCCATCCAAGACTATTAGTCTTCATACCATCCAGAAATCCAGTGACGAAGATATATTGTGGGAGCCGCAGATTGGCGGCATATTTATGTCTACAATAAGCATTACTGCAGGGTTGATGGTAACCTGCTTATCAGAAGTACACAGCCGACGTCAGAACGAGGCCTGTGTTTTTCGGCTATTATACTACAGCCTGATAATGTGCAATTGGCGGGGAATGCCAAGCTGCACCTATGTGTCAAAGTGATTGAGGTATCTGACGCGTTTAGTCAGTAATCTCAGGGCGACGCCACGAACTGTCCTTATTGAAGAACATTGTATTGACCATGCACGAATATTCAAATGTTTACCAGCTTGCTGAATGACTAATGTATACCTATCGATTTCCGGTCAGCATGACCTTGTTTACAATGACTGTTCCTGTTGATACCATGTGTGTTCTCGTCAATAAATGTTTTGAAACGTGCCTGCAGTGTCCAAGCATCCTTGACTACTGCATGTGAGTGTATGGGTTGCAGGGTCTACATACATACGAGCCTAAACACATTCGCGCCTTCATTCGCACCCACACTCAGTTCATCATCCGCTCGCACTACACACCTAACAACATGTATACTGTCTTGGGCCAGTGATCACCTCAACAAGAGAAAAGTACAGTTACACATATCCTTTGGTGAGCACAATTTGACACTCCAGTGAAAAAAAAGCCAATACTCAGAATACACTATGAAGAAAACATTACACCATCTAACTCAGTGTTTCTTAACCTTTCAGATATGCTGCACCTCTTTACAGCATCTTAAGAAGTCTCGTACGCCTTTACAGCATCTTAAGAAGCCTCACACCCCTTTAAACCATCTTAAAAAGCCTCACACCCCTTTAAACCATCATAGAAAGCCTCACACCCCTTTACAGCATCTTAAAAAGTCTCACACCCCTTTAAACCATCTTAAAAAGCCTCACACCCATTTAAACCATCATAGAAAGCCTCACACCCCTTTACAGCATCTTAAACAGTCTCACACCCCTTTAAACCATCTTAAAAAGCCTCACACCCCTTTAAACCATCATAGAAAGCCTCACACCCCTTTACAGCATCTTAAAAAGTCTCACACCCCTTTGCAGCATCTGAAGAAGCCTTGCACTCCATTATCTTGTAGCTCGCAAAATATGCTAGATATGCGAAAAAGAGATATAAGTATATCATTTTATATGAAATGAAAAGAAAAGATATTAATTTACCTTCAATATTGAATTCATTTTGCCAATGTCCTATTTTGTATAAATACAGTTATGTTTTGTGCTGTATTCCTGTGTTATGATGATTTGCCTTCTAAAATAGCTGTCATGTCTTACACCCCCAGGAGTTTGTCGCACACCTCCAGGAGATGCATGCACCTGTGGTTGAGACATATTGATATAACCTCTTGAAACTCTTAGTTCCTGACACAAACTCGGATCCATAATTACGTAGCTTTGGATCCGTCAAGACCACACACAGGAAGCATGACAATCACACGGTTTAGGATGCATCAAAATGAGACAATTTTGGACGCTTAAACACTTTTTAATAACACAAGTCTGGACTCATCAATATCATATACGTAAGAATGCATCAACACGTCACGTGTTTACAGGTGCCAAGTCAAACACCGTCAGTATTTATCAACCTCTCACATGTGTGAATGTTTCAACACGTATGTGTGTTTTTTCAGTTTCTTTACGACACAGACAATTTAAATAGTTACACGAACTCGTCACTCTAGGAATAAATTATTGCGGTGCTATCTCCTCTCTGTCTCTCTCGCTCGCTCCCTTTACAGTATTTATGCGTTATATTAAGCACCAAATTACCGAAGAATAAAGTTGTTATCAGCGCCAGGAAAAAATATTAAACAGAATCATCCTGGAGAGATGAAAAGACAGGCAGCTGAGAGAAGAACAGGCAAATTTTCGATACAAAATAGATCTTGAACAGACTAGACAGCCAAATGCGCAGACTAGTTTAACAAAGCTTGGAAGTTAACTCATCACTTTGTATTGAATTTATTAATTAATTTTTTTACTATTCACAAACCTCAGGTTTCTTCTTTATTTATTTGGAATACGTGCAGCCGATACGCAACCTTGTCACGTGTAGTTCCTGGCGGACCTCAGAGAAGACAATGAAAGAATAGAACTGCTGCACACCCAGGCATGCATGCAAGGTGACTAATATTAGGTTGCTCACGGGGTTGGCAACCTCATCATGTCAAACAAATAGCTAAGAAAACTACCACTGCTAGGGCATAGAACTGCTAGGGCATAGAACTGCTAGGCGTGGGCTTCATGCAAGGGGACCGGCTGCAGTGAAGGTTCCATGCTCTGTAAGGAGCGGAAAGGAAAGTAGTGGTATTCTTTCTTTGTCTTATAAGAGACCCCCCGGGGACTACACAGGACGGAAGACTATTAATTCATTCATAACAGAGACCGGCAAGGGTTAATTTTACTATTCCCTTCCCCCTCCCTCCTTTCTTCCCTAAACACCCCCCTCTCCCCACAGTTCCAGATTGTACCCTTATATTCCACAAAAATGTAATTCTATTCCGTCTCTAATTTCTCCGAGCAGGTCTTATCACGACCAATGTCTCGTGTTCTTGAACAATTACGATAAACTTGGAGGTCCTTTGAATACCTTGCGTGAGTTAGCAGTTTTATTCACGTGTGAAAATCTTAAAGGGTGATAAGAAAAAAAAGAATATCTTAAAAAATGTGGACACATTCTTGAAAAAAGAATGACCAGATATTGGAGGGCAGGCACTAAACAGGAATCAACTGGATTAATTGATATATTTCATCTCTAAATCGGAACCTCTTCTACCCCGAAAAACGAGGTGTATAGGTGACCCAAAGAGCACAAGGCTCCTGGGCAAAGCATGTAATCAAAGTGTCTGGCAAAATGGTGATTAGCCCATTGTGCCCGAACTTGCCCTCATGTGCACTCTCAATCGCTATAAAACCACTAAGCTTTCGTTGTCTAAGTGTTCTACGTCTTTATTTCTTACGAGTGCCTGAAAACATACCTTTATGTTTGTCTAAGCTTTCCAGACTTTATTCCAGCCAACATGGACAGAGCCTCATATACCCGAAGGTGTCGAGGAACGCCACTTCCTCATCTGCCCGAAGGCATTTATAGAGGAACACTCAGGACCCGAAGGTCTGAGGAAAAGCCAGAGACAATGAGCAGAATCTGAAACGGACACAACAATCTGTCTTTAATTGATATATAAAAAGATTAATTATTAAAACTATGACAGTCAAGCCTGCACTGCGAACTGGCATCCACTGACAAAATCGAGGAAAGTGAAACGACTAATTCAAGACAAAATTCGTGTAAGTGCATCAATACAGGCGTAACTCTCAAACGGAAGCGCAGCGAAATATTTTTGTTATTGTTGATCCGAATCGACATTACAGCACTAAGGGCAAACCTACAAATGCTCAGTCTCCCTCAGCGAAGGGTAGGAATGTTAACTGTTCCTGTAGCGCGTTGGTTGTATACACGACGTATGCATTCTCTCATACGTCCATCCCTGCTAGTCTGAACGTTTGACGCCAAATTCCAACAGTCCTAGTCTTGTTGATTCATTTATTGCAGTGTCGTTCATTAACAGGCGTTCATCTATTCTCTACAGTATCTCTCCCGTATCCATATCCAGTGTCCCCATTGTGGGTGGTCTCGAAGCTAGTCTTTCAGCTCTCTCATTGCCGCGTACCTCTGCAGCGAAATATGAAATAAAGTACAGGCATACCTCTGAGTTATTGCGGGTTCGGTTCCAGACCACAGCAATAAAGCGAATATCGCAATAAAGCGGGTCACACCCATTTTTTTTGTTTGGCTTCCCAGTGCATATAAAAGCCTAAAATCATGTTTACACCATGTCTTTTAAGTGCGCAAAAGCGCTACGTCTAAATATAAAAAAATTAAAAATAATTTATTGCTTAAAAAGAAAAATGGTAATCTTCACCATCCGAACCTTCAGCGAATCGTAATCTTTTTTGCTGCTGGACAGCCAAAATCTATCGGAAGAAGAAGGCACGTTGTAATAGATAAACATGAGTAATTTTAAATAAAAAGCGCAATATCTGGAAGCGCAATAAAGCGAAGCCCAATAAAGCGAGGTATGTCTGTATTTAAAAAAAAAAACGCAATTAGATTGTTTATCCACGACCTTGTATATATGTAAGGGAGCCAGCTGCACAGGCGGCTCCATGCTCCATGAGGAGCAAACAGGAAGTGACGATGATGAAGATCCTTATGTTTTTGGTCCCCTCACAAAAGACGCAGACAATACAAAAAAAAAAAGATTTGGATGAAGAATAAGAGAAGAAAGCGATGATGACGAAAAGAAGAAGAGATGAAGATGAACAAATAGGAGAAGTAGAAAAAGGAGAAAGATTCACATACGCTTCAATCATTTATCAGGCACAAGAGCAAGCATGACAAACAAGGTAGAGGTTATTTACAAGGAACATGACAGCTTTACCAACAGGTGTGGCGGAAAAAGCAAGAATTGAAACTCGGCCTAAACAAATCTGATTCGCAGAAATGAAATGTGTCAAACGTAATTGTTGTTTAATGCAGAGTCTAGTCTGTTTACTTCTCACACCTGGTAAAAGAGAGAAGCCAGACTGTGCTGACAACAGGTATTCGGAGAAAGCCACATTATACACAGATTTTTCTTTTCTCTTTTCCTTTTTTTTAAACCAGTTTCGCCGAGAAAGCTCGGGGCAGGTAAAAATAACGTGCAATCCAGTCTCTGTAATATACCGCTTCTAGCATCATGGATAAGTGAGTAAATCATTTGAAGGGAAATAAAAATACTCAGTGTTATGTAACGAATAAAGTATAGATTTGTCGTTTGTCTTTTCTAGCTCGGTCACTGATGCGTGGTCGAGAGGTTTAACTGCATTTTGAGGCTATTTTGTTAGCATAAGTAGATCACCCAGGAGACCACATATCTCATTGGCGAATTAATTTGTACAGATGACCACAATACCATAAGCGAATAAATTTGGGCAGATGACCACAGATACCATAGGCGAATTAATGTGTGCAGATGACCACCAACACCTTAGTCGAATTAATGTGTACAGATGACCACAGATGCTATTGGCGAGTTATTGTCCTCAGACGACAAAAGACACCGTAGTCGAATTAATGTGTACAAACCATGTAACATAGGCGAACTACTGTGTCCAGATTATTACTGTTGCGTATAATATTGCGAATTACTGCTTGCACACGACCACAGCGATTAAAGGCGAGTTACTGTCCGCACGCGACCACAGACACCAAAGGTGAATTACTGTCTGCAGACGACCGTATGCCCTAGTGCATCTTTATCATATAAGAGTTATGCCAACTAAAATTTGGCCGCCATTTTCGGCTGTACCCGAATAGCAGGAAAATGGACCCAATCGCGAGTTTCAGACCTAATATGCATTTTCGTTTAGGTTAACTAATAATTTGAAATAAAATTAGATGCAAATACAGTAGCACATATTTGTACTATTCTTTGTATTTCAACTAACGAAACAAAAAGAAGAAAACTAGTTTACTTACCGTTTTATTGAATAGAATCAGTAGCGTGAATTTTTAACACATACTCCGTTGAATTTTAAATTCTGTTAGAATTTCACTATTTAGCAACAAATATTCCGTACGAATTGCAACACTTAGCAAAACATACTACCTTATAAAATAATATAATTAAAAAATAATAAAAATTAATATAGTTTTATTATATATATATATATATATATATATATATATATATATATATATATATATATATATATATATATATATATATATATATATATATATATATACGAGGTGCGTTCAGAAAGTAATGCACCACATCGTTTTTCTCAGCTAATAATGAAGATAGAAGCATGAAATTTTGCACACTTCAAATATGGCATGTGCCAATTGTGTGCACCAATATGCACTGCAACCGGCCAAATAATACGGCTGCCTTAGACCGTTGAAATGGAGCGTGTTAGCAACTTGCGTTATAAACAGCGAAATGTGACAGAATTTCTCGTTGCAGAGAAGGAAACTGTTGTGAATATTCACAAGCGTCTATGTGATGTGTATGGAAGTTTTGCAGTCGACAGGAGTACAGTCAGTCGCTGGGTTCAGAGAATCAAAGAATCAGGAAGTGGAGATACGGAGCTGCTTGATCGGCCGCACTGTGGACGTCCTGCCACAGCCACCAACGCAGAAATGTTGAAATGCGCTGAGGGCATTATTCTTACTGATAGGCGAATCACTACTCAACAATTGGCCTTACAGCTGTCAGTCGGCATTGGTAGTGCAAATGCAGTTATAAAAACTCTCGGATTTTCTAAGGTTTGCGCAAGATGGGTTCCTCGAAGTCTCACAAATGACCACCGATTGCAAAGGAAAGCAATTTCTTCTGAATTGTTGGAGCGTTTCAATGCTGATGGAGAGAACTTTTTGGCTAAGATCGTTACAGGTGACGAAACCTGGGCACATCATTTTGAACCTGAGACAAAAAGACAGTCAATGGAGTGGCATCATCCGCAATCACCACGAAGAAAGAAATTCAAGACAATTCCTTCAGCTGGAAAGGTCATGATCACTGTCTTTTGGGACATTGAAGGTGAGATTCTTGTGGACGTTATGCCGAGAGGAGAGACAATCAATTCGCAAGCTTACATTAAGACATTGAAAAAACTCAATCAACGTTTTCGCAGAGTTCGGCCGCACAAGAATCCAGCAGTCCTGCTTCTCCTTCACGACAATGCGCGCCCTCACACAAGTCTGGCAACACGGGAAGCAATCACCAAATTGGGTTGGACTGTACTACCCCATCCACCCTATTGTCCCGATTTGGCACCCTCTGATTTTCATCTATTTTGTTCACTTAAAGATGCACTCCGTGGGACAAGGTTTGAAGATGATGAAGGAGTGATTCATGCAGCCAAGAAATGGCTACATGATCAAGACAAAATCTGGTACGGGCTAGGAATACATGCACTTGTTTCGCGCTGGCATAAAGCCGTACAATTTGATGGGGATCATGTTGAATAATACCGATGTTTACATGACGTATCCATGTATATTGTTTATAAATTTCATGCTTTTTGAATAAACAGCTCCTGGGGAAAAACGATGTGGTGCATTACTTTCTGAACGCCCCTCGTATATATATATATATATATATATATATATATATATATATATATATATATATATATATATATATATATATATATATATATATATATATATATATATATATATATATATATATATATATATATATATATATATATATATATATATATATATAATATGAGTTCATAGACGAATCATAGACTCACTTACTGAAAAGATTAAACAAAACATAGAAGATAAGGAAGCCAAAAATAGAGACAAATATAAAATTTCATTATATTATATAATTTACATTTTATATATTACAATTACATAATTATAAAATATGAAATTTATATTATATAATTATAAAATTTTATATATATATATATATATATATATATATATATATATATATATATATATATATATATATATATATATATATATATATATATATATATATATATATATATATATATATATATATATATATATATATATATACGAGGTCTGGTCAAAAAGTATCCGACCTTTGGCCAGGAAAAACACAATCACTGACCTGGAAGTCTAAAACCCTAATCTCCTTCAAAGTAATCTCTTTGGGACTGCACACACTTCTCCCAGCGGTCCCACCATGCTTGGAAGACTTTCAGGTAGGCCTCTTTGGGAATGGAGTATAGCTCGGCCGTCGAATTTATCATAATGTCTTCTCGTGACTCAAATCGGGTCCCTTTCAGCGGTATTTTCAGCTTGGGGAACAGCCAGAAATCGCGAGGAGCCATGTCAGGAGAGTATGGAGCCTGACGAATCAGAGGAGTCTTGTGTTTGGCCAAGAAAGTCTGAATCAGATGCGAAGAATGTGTGGGTGCATTGTCGTGATGCATCTGTCAAGTTCCCGTTGTCCACAGGTCCGAATTTAGCGCACGCTCTCCGCAAGTTCAAATCCTCCGTCAATATGGATTGTACTGAACCGTGGCTTATCCCCACCTCGTGTGTAAGTTCTCGGATTGTGATACGACGGTTCTGCATGACCAAAGATAGCACTTCGTGAATGACCACGTCGTTTCGGCTTGTTGATGGTCTACCGGAACATGGCTTGCTATGCACCGATGTGCGGCCATCTTTGAAACGGTTGTACCACTCCTTAATTTGTGTAATGCTCATGGCTTCATCGCCAAAAGTTTGTTGAATCTTTCGAATTGTTTTTACTTGGGTATCATCGAGCATTTGGCAAAATTTAATGCAATACCGCTGTTCAAAATGTTCCGTCATTTCGTGACAAATAAAAATCCGACGGCATGTTACTACCACAGCTCGCGCGTACACTAATTGCAGACGACTGTCACGTAGGTTTTGATCATTAAATTGCCTATAGCGTCTTCCTATTCTTTCACCCGAATTCTTTAATTTTGTTATCTCTTTTTATTTCCTTTTTCCTGTATATTTTGCATCCATTCGTTTGCGAAATATATTTTGCATACTATTCCTTAACTTTACCTGTTTCTTTTCTCTAAACGGAGAATCGCAATAGTAATTCTATTACATAGATGTCAGTAGACGAAAGGTGTGATTATGTTTCATACCCAGACTAAAGAGCAGACTTTTGGTCTACCATTTTTCACCTGACACTAGCGTAAGGTGTCAAACCCGGCATCCTCACAGTGCAGGAACGAGACAGCTGTCTACAGTTTGCAGAAACGCATGAGGTTTTTCGTTAGAAAAACCCGGCGTAGCGTGAAAAATCGATCCGCACTGGAGACAGGCTGTCTGAGATTTGCAACTCACTCGTACTCTCGGTCACTGATGGCTGTTACGACATGAGGGAAGCTGACGTAGGGTGTTAGAGAAGGGGAGAGACGGGCGAGGTTTCGTGGTTTCGAAACAGTGGGATTCTTTTTCCGTTTCATAGATATAACTAGAGTTGCAAACCTGATTTCAGGCACTCAGTAATTCGCAGTTAGACTAGAACAAACCTTGGTTCGATTTCTAAATATCTCTGTTAATAGAGAACGCCTTTAGTTTGGTCGAAGTGGTTTAGTTCTTAGTAATTCTGTGTCGAGGTATATTAATATTATATATCTAGTATTGTGTGTAGGGTTTAAAGTGTTTAATCGCTTAGCTATTTCCCTAGTTAGATTTGGTGCAGAGCAACTAATTTATAGTTTGTATTATTTTTCTAGTGACGCATACAGTGGAAAGCAGAATAAATTATATTTCTAGCGTAACAGACATGTAGCTATAATGAATTTAATTTAACTGCTAACTACTTAGTCGAGTATTTTTTTCAAAACTAACTCATAAATGCTAGATGCGACATCAGTGAATATTGACGGAATACGCAGATATTCCTAATTCCTGATGATTGATTTAAATATAACTTATTTCACCGGAAGTTTAAATAATAAGTCAAGCGGTCGGCTTGCTGTTTAAAATTAAGTTATATTGAGTACATAATATGTAAATGATTTATATATGCTTTTCCTTTTATTCAGGAAATACTGGGGTGACCCGAACTTTACCAGCGTTTAATAAGAGTTTCATATTTGTGAAGAAATAGACAGTCCTTATTTTGAACCACGTGGGTTTTTTCAAGTAACACTGGTCTGACAGTGCATATGCCAACAGAGTTAGACAGAAATACTATATCCCACTAACGGGTTTCAACGACTGTAATGATCAATACGGGGCCTTTGCGCCAGATCTTAAATTTTTTTCATAAACTCTACGTAAATTTTCTGCCTGGCGGCGTGAATATTACAAGAAATAACATTAACATCCCGACAGAGAGTTTTTGCCCAGTATTGTGGTGACCAAGTATAGTACCTTCCTGAAAATAGACACCGATCTGACATTCCTTAAATTCTAGAAACCAAAGCTAATGACATTGTGCTCTGCTAACTTTCGTGCCTGGACAAAATTTATGTGACTTAATCAGACATTCGAAAAATTAGAACACCCAAGGAATCGTTCCCTGAGACGGAGAGTTCAGTACGTCTTTTGGAACTGGGGATTTCTTGGTCGATGACTGCATTTTTGGGTCTGTGTGAAGGTCCTAGAATTTATTATGTTCCCAGAGGCAGCGAGCAAAGTTGTAAGTATAACTGAGAGCACATGGCCATGGCTGAATGAATGAGTGTACGCAGGTCAGAGTGTTATTTTACCGGTGTATATTGTCACCCATTTGCTGTCTTAACTTTTTCATCTGCAGAATTAGTTACAACTGCTAGAGTTTCTTTTTTCTTAGGCTAAATCAGATTATCCAACTATGTTCATACATTTACGAGAAAGAAAGAAACCTCTTAGACTCAACCCTATGTATCTATAACTCTTTGGGCCATCTTCTGTTCTCTTAACGGGGCTGTGGGCTAAACCTAGAGTAAGTAGCATTTTCTTGAATTTATGACTATTTGTATATGTTTTTCCTTGATGTATTTCTTTGGTGTTGTGAGAAGATTTTAAATGATAATTAAAATCTCTCTTGAACTTAATAATCGTGTTGGTCAGCTCGTTCTAAAAAATATATATATATATATATATATATATATATATATATATATATATATATATATATATATATATATATATATATATATCAATCATTGTTATAGTTTTCCCACGTCTGTGTGTTTAACTGTCGTCACGTATATGTGCGTGCCCGTGAGTAGATAGAGATTTATGTAATATATATCTGTGGTTTAGACTGTCTGACACTTTAAAAGCGGTCGTAGAAGATAGGTGAGAGAGAGAAGATTATCTCGATTCTCAAAGACAGCCTCTATATCACATTCTATCATCTCACGTGTGGAAATTCTATTGCTTTTCACCAGCTCTCACTGTATCTTTCACTCATTCTAAGCTATTCAGAAGGGACCAACCCAAGTCTTAAGTCTCCTATCTAAAAATCTACGACAAATGGGGTCTCGCCCGACGGATTTTTGAACTTAGAATAGGAAGACGAGTACGACAAATGTGGTCTCGTCTATCTGGATTTTGAACTTAAGATTCTTTATTCTGAAATAGAGTAAGAGTGATGTCTTGTGAGTTGTTATATCTTTAAATAATTTATCCCCTAGACTAACGATCTGTTTTCGAGCGTGCTGACCACACAAACTGATAAGTTTTTTCCACAGCATATGAATAATATACATTCGAGTTACAGGTGGATTTTGTCGGAATATATGTTAATTGTTGATTTGTAATACTAAACGCTGGTAAAGTTTTGTGAGTGTATAACATTCACAAGGGTTCTGAAGTAGTAGGTGTTTGAGCAAAACTAAGGAGTGCGTTTCGGACTATTCGTCCAGATTAATTGCCTCCCTCACCCTAACTGTCTTCAGGGGATTTTTTTTCTTTCTCCAAAATTTTTTTGCAATAATTATTTTTGCTTCCACTGTAGCAACTTATTTTTCAGAAGTAATCTTAACTACCATTTAGTTGGCGTACTCGTGTTTTGCATTAGGTGCTTTATTGCCGATTAATAGCAGCGATAGTTAGATTTTATTTTTGGAGGAGATATCCCAGGGTGAAGTATATCATCTTTATTTTTGAAATTTTCTCGTAAGTGGTAGGAACCAGTGTATCCTTTTTCCTATTTTCTTTCTCCACTAGTCTCAGTCACTGACTTAATATGGCTGAGAGGGCAAAGCTTAGACAACTCCTCAGGGACGAAGTGAGAGAGGAGGGACTGGAAGGGAAGAAGCGAAAGATTTTGTCAGAGACGAACTTGAGAGATATGATGCGGAGAGGAAAGCAGCTGAAGCTAAAGAGGAAAAAGAAGAACTAAGGAGGAAAGAAGAAGCAGCGGAGAGGAAAGAAGCGGAAGACCGGCTATTACAGCAGAAGAAGATGGACGAGGAAATGGAAATTCGCAGGATGCAGCATGAGGAAAGAGAAAATGAGCAACGACGACAGCATGAGCTGGCGCTTAAGACTCTAGAGTTCCAAAGCCGTGGTGCTGCCTCTACCTCCAGCAATGGAGAGTCTTCTCCTCATTCCTCTTTAACTGATCCTTCTAACACTCAATCTACTCATCTCACTGCTATGTCTTTTCCGCTAGAATCTTTCCCTTGTCCAAATGAGAAGATTGACACTTGGCTAGAACAATTTGAGAAAATTGCAACTCTGTACGGTTTAGAGAGGTCGCGTTGGAATGTGAAGCTTTCTCAGGCTCTGAAAAGTAGTGCGTATGATGTTTACGCCAAACTGGAGACCAGCCAACAAGACAACTATGATGTGTTGAAGAAAGCGTTACTGGAGCGCTTTGAAATGAACGCTCGCAAATTTTTGCAACTGTTTCGCAACAGCAGGAAAGAGAATTCTGAAACTTTTCACCAGTTCTCATCTCGTCTAAAGGGATATCTAACAAAGTGCCTTGAGCTTTCACAGCTCCCCTCTACCTATGAAGATCTTGAGGAATTTGTTTTAACAGAACAAATAAAGAACACTTTGTCTGCGGATACCCGGAGATTTCTTGCCGAGCAGGGGGCAGAAAAGCTTGAAGACATTTTACAGAAGTCTGAGCGTTATCAAAATGCGCTGGCTGAACTACCGGCCACTAAGCGGAAACCGACAGAGGAGCATTTTCGGAAAAATAATCTAGATCAACCTTCTCATGCTTCGAATCAGAATAACGACAGAGAAACTGGACCTCAAAACCCCCCTCCTGAAAAATCCAAGTTCTACAAGAACAAGTACCCCAACCACCCCAAACAGTCTGACAGCGCAGCCAGAAAGGACAAGGTGGCAAAGGGAGAACCCCTGAGCACGGGACATATGATCAGACCGAGAACACCGAGCCGAAACGCATCAACAGTCTCGCAAGGTGGAATTATTGACAGTGATTCCCAACCTGTTGGAGATGGATCCTCAACGCGAGGTACTGTTACTTTGAACGGTTCTCAAGCTTCATGCTTATTTGACACGGGGCTTTCTTATGATTGCATTGTTGCCAGAAACCTGGTCAAACCCGGTCAAGAGACAGCAGAGACCGTCCAATTTTGTGGAGTTCGTAAGAGTGATGCACCTACAGCGCTTCCCATCGCATTGGTGGAGATCCACTCTGATTTTGTCAGAGGTGTGATCAAAGCGGCTGTTATGGATGATCCCATCTACCCAGTCATACTTGGCGGGAGATACGTGTGTATTGGGAAACCGGAAGAGCCGATTGTGGCAGCAGTAACTACAAGAGGGCAAACCAAGAAGGAACGGGAGCCTGCGCCTAATTTGTTACCTATGGAACTTAAAGAAGCGCAATACAAGGACCCTACTTTGGCACCCTGCTTTAGGAAACTGCCCATGGCTAAGGAACCCAGACAGCACGGGGACATTTTTTCTAAGGATGGCGTACTTTATCGGAGAACGGGCAAGCCTGACCAAGGTTACAACCAGCTCCTAGTACCGAAACAGTACAGAAGCCAAATCCTAGAAATGGGGCACTCTCTTCCCTTCAGCGGACATATGGGACAGAACGCCACAAACCAACGGATAACCACTCATTATTGGTGGCCAGGAGTAAATACTGATATTATCAGATATGTCAAATCCTGTGCCCAGTGCCAACGTGTGCCACCCAAGCAACGAGCACCCCCAGTCTCTTTGGGTGAAATGCCAATAGTGGGAACACCATTCGAACGGGTTGTGATCGACATTTTAGGGCCTTTCGAAAGGACTAAAAGAAGGAACAGGTTCATCCTGACCTTAGTCGATACATGCACTTTATGGGCAGAAGCTATCCCGCTAACATGCGCAGATGCCAAGCATGTCGCAGAAGCCCTCGTGCAGATTTTCACTCGGTTGGGATTCCCTCAGCAAGTGTTGACGGATAACGGATCTCCATACCGAAACCTGTTGATGGATGAGATCGTTAAGATCTTGAGGACCCAACACATCCACACTAAGCCATATACTCCGGCCGGAAATGGGCTCGTGGAACGTGCTAATGGAAACCTCAACATGATGCTAAGTAAACTGGCACAAGTGAAACCTGAAGATTGGGATCTTTGTATTCCTTGAGCTTTATTTGGCTACAGAGAATCTCCTCATACTTCCACAGGATTTCCGCCAGCTACGCTCTTATTCGGCAGACCCATTAAGGGCCCGCTTGAAGCCTTACTTCAGTCTCTGGCAGACGAGAAGGCGGATGAGACAGTTGTCTCAGCAAGTAAATATGTGTCGGTTTTAAAGGAAAGGTTGAAACTACGGTGGGACCTAGCAACGACTAACTTTAAGCGAGCACGCACAAAGCACGCTAACCGATACAGGAAAGTCGCGAAAGAGAGAGAATTGGAAGCAGGAGAGAAAGTTTTGGTGTTACTCCCTACCGAGAACAACCAACTGAGGATCGGATGGCAAGGGCCGTTTACCGTCCGGAAAAAAATTTCTAAGGCTAACTACCAGATCTCTATTCAAGGAAAGGAGAAGGTTTTCCACTTAAATCTGTTAAAGAGATACTTGGAAAGACCAGTGCCGACCTCCGACCATCTCCTGACGATCGCCAGAGCTGACGAAGATAATGATAGTGGCAGGGATATTCCACCGCTATCACAGGAAATCTTTCAAAAATGTCAGAAGCGGCGACGCTCTTTCAAGTGCGCATGGGAGACATTCCAGAAAAAGGAAACTTTGGGGAGTAGACTTGAGTAGGAATTGGAGAGAGATGGAGGGGGAAGATAAGAGGGAAGAAGACAGACACCCCGAAGCTACGGTTATAGGAAATTTAATTCCATAACGTAGACATGGAGTGCTTCCATATCTTAAGGGGGGACGTCCTGTCACGTAGGTTTTGATCATTAAATTGCCTATAGCGTCTTCCTATTCTTTCACCCGAATTCTTTAATTTTGTTATCTCTTTTTATTTCCTTTTTCCTGTATATTTTGCATCCATTCGTTTGCGAAATATATTTTGCATACTATTCCTTAACTTTACCTGTTTCTTTTCTCTAAACGGAGAATCGCAATAGTGATTCTATTACATAGATGTCAGTAGACGAAAGGTGTGATTATGTTTCATACCCAGACTAAAGAGCAGACTTTTGGTCTACCATTATTCACCTGACACTAGCGTAAGGTGTCAAACCCGGCATCCTCACAGCGCAGGAACGAGACAGCTGTCTACAG
Organism: Oreohelix idahoensis; assembly: GCA_024509875.1. Classification (NCBI taxonomy): domain Eukaryota; kingdom Metazoa; phylum Mollusca; class Gastropoda; order Stylommatophora; family Oreohelicidae; genus Oreohelix; species Oreohelix idahoensis. The sequence continues at coordinate 1,384,086 of JAMPIV010001872.1, forward strand.
TTTGCAGAAACGCATGAGGTTTTTCGTTAGAAAAACCCGGCGTAGCGTGAAAAATCGATCCGCACTGGAGACAGGCTGTCTGAGATTTGCAACTCACTCGTACTCTCGGTCACTGATGGCTGTTACGACATGAGGGAAGCTGACGTAGGGTGTTAGAGAAGGGGAGAGACGGGCGCGGTTTCGTGGTTTCGAAACAGTGGGATTCTTTTTCCGTTTCATAGATATAACTAGAGTTGCAAACCTGATTTCAGGCACTCAGTAATTCGCAGTTAGACTAGAACAAGCCTTGGTTTGATTTCTAAATATCTCTGTTAATAGAGATGGCCTTTAGTTTGGTCGAAGTGGTTTAGTTCTTAGTAATTCTGTGTCGAGGTATATTAATATTATATATCTAGTATTGTGTGTAGGGTTTAAAGTGTTTAATCGCTTAGCTATTTCCCTAGTTAGATTTGGTGCAGAGCAACTAATTTATAGTTTGTATTATTTTTCTAGTGACGCATACAGTGGAAAGCAGAATAAATTATATTTCTAGCGTAACAGACATGTAGCTATAATGAATTTGATTTAACTGCTAACTACTCAGTCGAGTATTTTTTTCAAAACTAACTCATAAATGCTAGATGCGACATCAGTGAATATTGACGGAATACGCAGATATTCCTAATTCCTGATGATTGATTTAAATATAACTTATTTCACCGGAAGTTTAAATAATAAGTCAAGCGGTCGGCTTGCTTTTAAAATGTAAGTTATATTGAGTACATAATATGTAAATGATTTATATGTGCTTTTCCTTTTATTCAGGAAATACTGGGGTGACCCGAACTTTACCGGCGTTTAATAAGAGTTTCATATTTGTGAAGAAATAGACAGTCCTTATTTTGAACCACGTGGGTTTTCTCAAGTAACACTGGTCTGACAGTGCATATGCCAACAGAGTTAGACAGAAATACTATATCCCACTAACGGGTTTCAACGACTGTAATGATCAATACGGGGCCTTTGCGCCAGATCTTAAATTTTTTTCATAAACTCTACGTAAATTTTCTGCCTGGCGGCGTGAATATTACAAGAAATAACATTAACATCCCGACAGAGAGTTTTTGCCCAGTATTGTGGTGACCAAGTATAGTACCTTCCTGAAAATAGACACCGATCTGACATTCCTTAAATTCTAGAAACCAAAGCTAATGACATTGTGCTCTGCTAACTTTCGTGCCTGGACAAAATTTATGTGACTTAATCAGACATTCGAAAAATTAGAACACCCAAGGAATCGTTCCCTGAGACGGAGAGTTCAGTACGTCTTTTGGAACTGGGGATTTCTTGGTCGATGACTGCATTTTTGGGTCTGTGTGAAGGTCCTAGAATTTATTATGTTCCCAGAGGCAGCGAGCAAAGTTGTAAGTATAACTGAGAGCACATGGCCATGGCTGAATGAATGAGTGTACGCAGGTCAGAGTGTTATTTTACCGGTGTATATTGTCACCCATTTGCTGTCTTAACTTTTTCATCTGCAGAATTAGTTACAACTGCTAGAGTTTCTTTTTTCTTAGGCTAAATCAGATTATCCAACTCTGTTCATACATTTACGAGAAAGAAAGAAACCTCTTAGACTCAACCCTATGTATCTATAACTCTTTGGGCCATCATCTGTTCTCTTAACGGGGCTGTGGGCTAAACCTAGAGTAAGATTCTAACGGGCTATCATCCTTGTAGCATTTTCTTGAATTTATGACTATTTGTATATGTTTTTCCTTGATGTATTTCTTTGGTGTTGTGAGAAGATTTTAAATGATAATTAAAATCTCTCTTGAACTTAATAATCGTGTTGGTCAGCTCGTTCTAATATATATATATATCATTGTTATAGTTTTCCCACGTCTGTGTGTTTAACTGTCGTCACGTATATGTGCATGCCCGTGAGTAGATAGAGATTTATGTAATATATATCTGTGGTTTAGACTGTCTGACACTTTAAAAGCGGTCGTAGAAGATAGGTGAGAGAGAGAAGATTATCTCGATTCTCAAAGACAGCCTCTATATCACATTCTATCATCTCACGTGTGGAAATTCTATTGCTTTTCACCAGCTCTCACTGTATCTATCACTCATTCTAAGCTATTCAGAAGGGACCAACCCAAGTCTTAAGTCTCCTATCTAAAAATCTACGACAACGACTGACACTGTCTTTGGGAGGGAAAAAATTCATGCATGCGCAGGAAGGTCTTCTCCACTGTATCCACCAGAGAAACCTCTTGTATATCATTTTTTGTCCCCGAAAAAAAAGTCGGATACTTTTTGACCAGACCTCGTATATATATATATATATATTTATAGTATATTTATAAATCTAAATATATATAAATATAATCTTATAAATATAGAAGAGGTATTAAGAATAGACAGTCCTAAGGAACTGCATAATATAGTCAAACAATATTTAATACGAACAAATGTTAATATATAGTGTCTGGGAATTTGAAGGTCTAATGTTGTTCTTACAATACATATGACTTTTAATAGGCGAAAGTCAATTAAATATCTGTTAAAGTCAGTTATATAACAGTAACCACCAGGTCTTTACACCCCTCCATTTTAATATTATTCTTGTTCAGAGTTTCTTCTTTATTTTTTAATTATTTTTTGTTTGTTTGTTTATTTATTTAACGTAAAAGCATAATTGTGATTGTCCCTATTTACAATGATTTGACAAATGTGATGCCACTTTCTCTTATCGGCAGTTGTTCATATTATTTTAAATTGAAAACAATATATATCCTAATTATAACCCATCAGAAGTTGAACGGGATATTTATTTTCATTAATTTAAAAAGAAAAAAGTCTTACTCGATGCTTATTCTCGCTACTAGCCCTGGTATTGTCTAGCCGAAAATGGCGTCTACGTCGTTCAGCCTCGTTTTCGATTCTGACATAGTGGCGTAACTCTCTATAGATCTAGGGGCACTAGTAGGCCCCAAAGGCGAATAGCTGCCCGCATACACCAAAAGCGAATTACTTTGTACAGACGATCACAGATACCGATGGCGAGTTACTGTGTGTATAAGATCAAAATTTACTATTCATTCATTTTTTTTTTTTTTTTTTTTTTTGCTCATTACAGCGCATTGTGCCATGTCTGCGGTCGGCATCTTTGCTTGAAGCGTGCGCTAAATCACTTCATCATGCAATAATGCAGTCGTAGTTTCCAGAACATTATGTTTTACACGCATGTACTATCATGTACTATCATGTACTATCATGTACTATCTCACTTAATCGTTTCTTACTACAGCAGTGGTCCTCTTTTTTTCTTGAAGCCCTCAAAAGTTCAACCCCTCCTCAGGGGAGGGAAGAACTTAAAACTGTAGTCAACTGATCAAATACGAGTATATAACTGGTTGAGGATTTTAAACCAATTGTTTAAATTCGTAAATAAAGTTCTTTTCCAATCCTGGAAATAAGTGTTTGGCTAAAATTAACAGTGTTTATTTTAGGTCCTTCTTTCACCTTTTTTTTTAAATTTAAATTTTGCCTCGTATTGGTGAGGCGCGCCACTTTTAACTTAGACACACGGTCCGTCGATTACATTAGGGCGCATGTCCAAATATTTAAAGACCATGTTGCCTGGTTATGCATTAATTTTTGCGGTGCCATCCTTTTCTAAATTCCGACAATTTATGGCAGAATATGAAGTTACAGAGAGGCCAGAATTCTGGCGTTGATAAAGTCAGCTTACATGCTGCAGAGAATCGATGGCATACATACATCGTCGTTCGTACGATCATCAGTTAGAGCAGAACCACAAACACACGCTCTGCATAAATACATGCATGGGGGCTGTAAACCTCGCTATGTAAAATGCATTGCCACAGAAACCAGTCCTGTAAGAGCATGGGAATTCTTAGAACAGGCCAGTTATAATAGTGACCCCATGCTTCGTAAGGAGCACGAAGGAAGATAATGAAGATAAAACATGACGTAAAGTGTAACATAAAATTTCAACACACTGTCAGAAATAAAGTTACAAAAGAGATCAAGGTAGATGGAATATCGCCAAAATATCACAGTGTTAAATGTTGCTAGTGTTCTGTTGACTACTTTTGAGTACAGTCGCCGCATGCATAGAGTCTGACAGCTAAAGGTTGCATCGATTTATGCATGCAGGTAAACGTGGAGCTGAAGCGACTAATCATGGAAATATGGAATAACAGTATTCTTGAAAAACACTGAGCAACTCATACAGGTGTGTGGAGCAGATACACATCGTTTTGGAACCAGATCAGGGTTATAAAGAAAATGCTGCCAAATTTATTTTCTCTCGCTCGTTCTCTTTCACTCTCTCTCTATTTCACTCTGTCTGTCTACTTATCTACCTACCTACATAGCTGCCTACACGTCTACCTGCCTACCTCCCTAATTACGTACGTACCTACTTGCCTGCCTGCCTACCGATCTACCTACCTGTCTGTCTTTCTCTCTCGCTCTCTCTCTCTCTCACACACACACACACGCATCTGTTATATAAAAGCCTCGGATAAGACGGAAACCATATGTGCCCCATATATAACGAACAGCACACACCCTGTATGTTTTTAATGACTGGCATGCGCATTTCGCAGCGAACGGGTGGCATAATAACTCGGCAGATAGTAAAAACATGTATACCCCAAAGGATAGCATAAAACTACTGAGAGAAAATGAATGGCACAGGCATCCTGCTGCGAATTAACTGGTTGTCAAGGTAGGAAGCACAGGTCTCGTAGGAACTACGTCTGAAAGCTGCTGATGAATAACAGTTGGGTTAAGCAACATTTTTGATAAATGACGCGAAGGTCATTAACGAATACTGGTTGCGAATTTTGAAGCGATTCCCGGGTTCGTAGACAAACAGATAACTTCAAAGTAGAGCCAAGTTATGATGGATGATCTGTTGGGATCTTAAATAAAATACAACAACCAAAAAAGTGGACACTGTATTTCATTATTTGACTCACACCTGTCTCCGTATAATCATCAGGTAAAAGCAAATTGTTTCAGACACCATTGCTGCAAGACTACGTGACTGCTTGGTGCATAATTTCTGCAAGGGGACCAGCAACAGTGGCGGCCCCATACCATGTAATGGGCACAAAGCAAAATGATGGTGAATAATGAGATTGCCATATACGTTCATAAGAAGCAGTAACCGGAAATGCCGCTGATAAGGTTATTGCAACATTTGAGGTGCCCTTATCAACAGCAGATAGTGTTCACTGTTAGGACTTTCGTAAATAGGTGCTGGCCGAGACAGGAACAATTGAAATGGTATGACAAGATCACTGGTGTGAAAGTTATAGATAGGAACAGACAAACATCACTGGAACATGAGCTGATGAGAAGACGCTGGGGTTAGATAGGACACACGTTAAGAAAACCAGATTATTGCCTTACAAGGCAGTCTCTGTTCTGGAATCTCCAGGGTAAGAGACGTAGAGAGACCACACACACACACACACACACGCACGCACGCACGCACGCACGCACGCGCGCGCGCACACACACACACACACACACACACACGGAGAAGAGAGCTAGAGACATCCATTAAAGGGATAGAGAAATGGAAAGACCTTGACCGGACAGCACAGTGCAGGACGGCTTGGTATGGTTTGCTCAGGGTCTGTGCTCCACAGGGAGCTGAAAGATAGTGATTGCTGTGTTTATTAATAGCAAAGATGATTAATTATTACAAACTTAATATGCATGCTCTCATTATAACCTTAGTAACCATTGCCCATCCAGATAATTCGTACTGTTTCTATTTCTCCTTCTTATTCTTCTTTGGTCCTTGGCCGCTTTCTGACAAAGCAGTCAGTGATCATCACGCTTGGTGGCGTCTTCTAGGGCAGCAACGAACTGTCTCCACACCAGCCATCCTTTGTGTGGTGCACCAGTTCTGGTTCATGCTTAGCACCTCTGCCTTCACAGTTCTCCGGCAGGTAGCTTTTGGCCGGCCTTGCTTTTGCAAGTCTATGCTTCTGAAGTTCATAGCAATGTAGTTCTAGTCGTGGTGTCAGGGTCTCATCTGGGGTATTTCTCCTTGTTAGCTCTTTAAGGAGAATGAAATCACTACTGCAGTTGTCCTAGTAGGACGCCTATGCCAAAGTACCTCATGTGCTCCTATAGTAGTTGGCATTGTGGCAATGTTTTCATACGATATAGCTGCATTCTCAAAACATGACCTCCACATGATATCAAGGCAAGAACCTAACTTCAACCCTTAGTTATTATTTATTATTTTCGAGTTTTAATTATCGCTTGAAGGTCCGCGTATCAGCTTGTATATGACATCGAGGTTATATTATACTCGTATATTACTATGAAAGACTAGGAATTTAAGGTCATATCATGCATCTGATGAAAAGAAGCACAAACAAATAGCAAAAGAAAGTTTGGTGGAATAACAGTCTACCATCTTGTCGCTAATAGATTTAAAGCTAAAGTTAGCTTTAACGGCTTTGTTTCTGTCTAACCCTAACCATAAATCCTAACACTAAACCCCTAACCCCATTTTTTCTTTAAATAAACACTTAATAATATCACTATTAATTTGCTGCACTACCACTAATCTTAATGCTAACCCTCTTGGCAACAAGATAGTCGACCGCACGGTAAACCATGATTTAGTCACACACAAAAATATACAAAATTACATAACCAGCGTGCCGTAGGACCAATCAGCATTCGTACCCTTCGGCATTTACCGAGGGAGACTGAGCACCTATGGGTTTGTATAGAGTGTAATATATGTTAGTTCTTAACAACAACAATAATAATAATCAACAAAAATATCCAAAAGTTTTATTAAATCCAGAGACGAGAACACGATGAAGACAACATCGTCAGACGAAATGTCTCGAGCCAGCTATGACAACTGTGTGTCATGTTCTGACCAATAATCCTATAGTTTTGATGGTAGCCTGGACATCGGAGGCCTTACTCATTCTCTTGTCTCTAACCGCTATGGATAGTCTGATGCCACTACTCATGTCGTTTGATTTCTACAGACTCGTCAGAATTTAACTCTCAACAACTTCCTTATTTCTTGACATTACTTCATCTAGCACAGCCCAACAGCCATATCCGGCACAGACGGTTAATTATGATCGTCTCAAGCTATTTGATGTCGCCGTCGTTTTTTTTCCCCCTCATATTTCCTTTCTGACTTGAACGACATACTCTTATCTCGAGGTGACCTAAGTACACTTTATTCACCGTATTCTATGATACAGGTCTGGCTATGTAGTTTGACTTTTCTGCAAAATAGGTTAAGGCATACATGCTCAAACTGGACACGAGATCTTGACACAGACATGGAGGTAATAAAGAGGACTTGGAAATGCCTTGAGCAGATTGAACGGGCCTGGAACACTTGGCATACATTTGTTGAATGCCTATGCTCCTTAGGGACTTGAAGGGGAATGAAGATGATCTACATGTTCAATAAACAGAATCACGTCACGTAACAGGTCAGAAAACTTAAACGGAGATGGGCTAGACCAGGGTATTTCTGCAGGTGTTACCGGGGCCAAAGTGTTTGATGAAACGGACAGCGGGCCTTATCGAAGACAAGAATGGATACTTTATTAGCAGCATAAAGAGCAAATGAAGAAATAGAAGGAAGATTTCAATTAACTCCTAACCATACCATTTCTACAAGATTGCCTGACTTCCTGCCAGAAGTAAAGGAGTTACAAATTAACTGGGAGAAAAATAATCCAAAGAAAGAAGAAATTTTAAAAAGCCACAATACATCTAAGAGACTGAAAAGCTGCAAGCCTAGATGATATTTCTGCGGAGGCTACCAAAGTAGACACTGAAACTTCTACAGAAGCATTATACAAATTACCTGGCAACGTTTGGGAGAAAGAAGAAATACAAACAGACTACATGATCAAGAAGCCAGAAAATGCAGACCTACAAAAATGTACAAATTACATAGGAACAATGTTGCTCTCAGAGTCAGGCAAAATATTCAACAGGATCGTACTGGGGATATTATAGGATGTGTGCTTTCTATATATAAGGCACGACAAATGAATGAAGAATAAACATACTTTATATATAAGGCACGACAAATGAATGAAGAATAAACATACTTTTGACAAAACAGAGCCCCTAGAGACCAGATAGCATGTAACAGTAGATTACAGATTGTAACTGACTTCGATACTTTGCATTAAATTTCTGGATTATGAAAAGACCTCCAACAGTTTAGACCAGTGGTGGCCAAGCTAAGGTTGGCCGAGGGCCGGATTATGGTAAAGGGTAACACCAGAGGGCCAGACCTATAAAATCCTTAAAAAATAACGTTATGAGATTTAGTTTTACATAAATAATGAACCACGTACAGAAAGCAGCGGCAAACTACTGTACTGCACATCTGCCAAGGCATGTATACCAGTCTTCGGACTGAAATTACTGTTAAAAAAATATATAATGAATCTGTTGTTTTAATTTGTTGTGTAATTTGTAATATGACATGTAATTATTTATTTCAAACATACATTTGTGTGTTATTTCATTGTGAAGAGTGTGGCTTCAATCAACAATAAGAGGCCGGCCAAAACAGGTTGGCGGGCCGGTCAAAACTGGTTGGCGGGCCGGATCTGGCCCACGGGCCGTAGTTTGGCCACCTCTGGTTTCATTCATTCATAACCCTCCACTCCCAAAGGAGCATAGGCCTTCAACAAACATATGCCAAGTCCTCCTGTCCCGTGCCATCATCTCAAGTTCTTTCCACGTTTTCCTCATCATTTTCACCTCTGTTTCCAACTCTCTTCTCCATGTACTTCTTGGTCTTCCTCTGCCTCTCTTGCCCTGGGGGTTCCAGAACAAGGACTGCCTTGTAATGCTATCAACAGGTTTCCTCAGTGTGTGTCCTATCCATCGCCATCGTCTTCTTCTCATCTCTTGTTCCACCGACACTTGTCTAGTTCTTGTCATCAGTTCCACGTTGGTAACCTTGTCATACCATTTCAATCCCTCTATTCTACGCAAGCACCCATTTATGAAAGTCTGTAGCTTTTTGGTTGTTGTCTTTGTTGTTCTCCATGTCTCCGAGCCATACAATAGGACTGACTTCACATTTGAGTTGAAGATTCTTATTTTCGTGTTGGATCCTATTTCTCTTGATCTCCATATATTTCCCAATGCAATGAAAGCTCCTCTTGCCTTTTGTATTCTTATTTTGATATCGCTGTCTGTCCCTCCAACTTTGTCTATATTACTGCCAAGATATGTGTATGATTCTACATCTTGAATTGGTGTTTCTTCAAGTTCAACCCTGTTATCATTACCTGCATTTATTCTCATTATTTTTGTCTTTTCCCTGTGTATTTTCAGACCCAATTGCTGTGACCTCTCATCGAGTGTTTTCAATTTGTCCTGCATCTGATTACGGTTATGGGACAGAAGAGCCAAGTCATCAGCAAAATCCAGATCATCCAACTGCTTAGTCAGAGTCCACTGGATTCCATTTCTGTTGTGTGTTGTCGATGATCTCATAACCCAATCTATTGCCAGCAAGAAAAGAAATGGAGACAAGAGGCATCCCTGTCGCACTCCTGTTCTTATCCCAAACGGTTCTGTAAGCTGTCCTTCATGAAGAACTCTGCATGTCATGTCTTCATATGTTTTCTTTATTAAATTAATGATCTTCAGGGGAACTCCATAATGCCTCATCAATTTCCAAAGTGATTCTCTGTCTACACTGTCAAATGCCTTTTCGTAGTCCACAAATCCGATGTATAGTGGTGAATTCCATTCCAGACTTTGTTCAACTATTATTCTCAAAGTGGCTATCTGGTCTGTACATGATCTGTTTTGTCGAAAACCTGCTTGTTCATCTCTCAGTTTCTTGTCTATGGACTCTTTTAATCTCTCAAGGATAATCCTGTTTAATACTTTTCCTGGCACTGATAGTAACATTATTCCTCTATAATTTGTGCACTCTTGTAAATTTCCCTTCTTAGGCAACTTAACCAGATATCCTTCCTTCCATTCTGCTGGTATCTCTTCCTTTTCCCAGACTTTACCAAGTAATTTATATAACATCTCTGTAGCCGTGTCGATATCTGCTTTGATGGCCTCTGCTGGAATGCCATCAGGTCCAGACGCTTTTCCCTCTCTTAGAAGCTTTATGGCTTTCTTTATTTCTTCCTTCGTTGGTCTTTCACCGTTAATTTGTAGCTCTTCTTCTGCTGGCTGGATGTCCGGCGGGTTTTGTGGAGCTGGTCTATTGAGAAGGTCCCCAAAATATTCTGTCCACCTCTTCATTTGCTCTTGTATATTGCTGAGCAGTTTCCCATTCTTGTCTTTTATGAGGCAACTTGTTTGCTTGTATTTCCCTGTTAGCTTCTTTGTGCTGCTATACAGTTCTCTCATATTTCCTTTGGCTGCAGCATCTTCTGCCTCTCTTGCCAACTCCTCAATATACTTCCTCTTGTCTCTTTTGATACTTCTTTTTACTTCTTTGTTTGCTTCTGTGTACACTTCTTGAGCCTTGGCTTTGGAGCTTCTAGTTTTGCTTGTGTTTAACTCTGCTTTCTTGTTTTTTCTGTCTTTTATCTTATTGATGGTTTCTGTTGTTATCCATGCTTTTTGTTGTCTTTCCCTTTTCCCCAGTATTTCTTCACATGTCTCCTTCCATACTGTTTTGACCTGCTGCCAATAGTCTTCTGTATTCTCTACATCTTCCAGCTGTTGGAGCACTTGGAATTTGTTGGATACTGTGACCGCAAATTTGTCTCTTGTTTCTTGATTTCTTAGCTGTCCTACATTAAACTGTTGTCTATAATTTTGCATTGTTGCATATCTCTTGAGTTTCATTTTTACTTTGGCTATCAGAAGATGGTGATCTGATGCCACATCTGCTCCTCTATATACCTTTACATCCTGCAATGATGATCTAAACTTCTTGTTTATGCATATATGATCAATCTGATTTTCTGTTCTATGGTCTGGTGATATCCATGTTGCCTTGTGTATTCTCTTATGTGGAAACATGCTTCCTCCTATAGCCAGTTGATATGAAGCACAGAAGTTTGCGAATAGCTCTCCATTTTCATTCATTACTCCTAGCCCATGTTTTCCCATGACTTCTTCAAATCCAGTGTTGACTGTACCTATCTTTGCATTCATGTCACCCATCAAAATTGTGATGTCTCTTCTTTTTACTTTATCCATAATTTCCTGTAGTTTAGTATAAAATGCTTCTTTCACAGACTCTTCTTTGTCATTAGTTGGTGCATAACATTGGATGACATTTACATGAATTTTCTTTTTAGCTGTTTTAAAAGAAGCTGTTATTATTCTGGGTCCAACAGCTTCCCATTCAATTAGTGCTTTCTGTGCTTCTTTAGATAACATAAGAGCTACCCCTTCACTGTGGTGTGAACTTTCGTCTTCATGTCCTGAGGACAGCACCAATTCACCTGTGATGAGTTTCTTCCTGTCTACCCCCTTCCACTTTGTTTCACACATTCCCAGAACCTCGATTTTGTATTCCCTCATTTCTGCTGCTACTTGCGCCACTTTCCCTTGTTCGTTTAATGTCCGAACATTCCAGGTGCCAAATCTGGAAGTTCTCCTAGAAGAAAGAAGGTTAGTCAGCAACACAGACTCCTTTCGGCTTTCTCTGTGTTGCATCATACGCCTCCCCGCGAGAGGACCTTCCCCTGTCTTGGATGGCTGTGTTTTATTTCCTTTATTTGACTTGTCCATATTTGTTGAAGTTTTTTGTGGTTTAAATTTTTTTACAGGATGGTGTAACCGGCCCCATGCCCAACCCTCCTTAGTCGCTTTTTACGACATGCTTGGTAGGGGACAATGTTACTATTCTTTGCTCCCCTTTCGGGCCCCGGTAACACACGGGTGACCTCTGGTTTAGACAGATAATTACTTTACAAACTGAAGTGGCATTATGACCCCCCCCCCCCCCCCCCCTTCCGGTGAAGATATGGAAATAACTTAAAATGATGGCACATGACAGGAAGGCTTGGCGTAAACTAATTGAAAGCCTAAGACCCTGAAAAGTAATGATGATTATTAAATCTGCGAGTATCACTAAATATCAACATTATATTACATTTACAACAATCCACTGAAAATGCTAACAATATGCGTATTTTCTCTGTTTGGACTTTTATGCATTTAAACTGTTTTTATATACAGCGGGAGTGGCCAACCAGGCAGCCGTTGGGACCCACAGTATTGTAGGAAATTTTGGAAAAATCCAAACATATATTTTGGAACCCAATAGAAATGTTAATATGATTATATGTCAAACAAACAAACAAAAATTCTCTCAAAAATGAATGCCGCTAGTATTCTGTCGTAGATTTTGTGATAGCTATTTAAGATCAATTATGGTCCGGTCTGAATAGAACTAGAACAGGTGATAGCTCAGTGGGAGATAAGGTAAAGAAATAGATTTTCACGAGTGAAATGGTGAAAGGTAAAGTCTGTCCCTGGATTTGAGAGATAATCTATCCAGCCTATCGGTCACGACTGAGATTTTTAGATCAGACAGTTTTCCTATAAATAAATATATATATATATATATATATATATATATATATATATATATATATATATATATATATATATATATATATATATATATATATATATATATATATATATATATATATATATATATATATATATATATATATTTAACCACTCACCTCTACCCACACACAGATACGTGACGACAATTAGACGCACAAACGTGGAAAAAAAAACTATATCAATGGAATTAGGGATCTTTTGGGACGAGCTGACCAACACGCGTAAATAAAGTTTATGTAAATTGTATTTATCATAAAAAAAAACTTCACAACAGCAATATTTTGAAAATCAATCAAATACAAATAAACATAAGTTAATGAATTAATCAAGAAATAGACTCATAGTTGTAATCCTCCCTCCCTCTGTTGAGACAAGATCCCGTTATAAGAAAGTTATTAACCCCCAAAGAGTCAAAGGTTTGTATGCTATGGTCTAGGATTTCCTCTACAGTAAAGAACAGAGTTTATACGCTAATCTATTCTGAAAAAGGGACAGCATTAGCAAAACTTGCATTAAAAAAAAATACAAAGTGAGTACGTGGGTTATACAATAAAAGAATTATTCATCCCTGCTTTCTCTCGCTCTGGCAAACCTGTGATCACATCCAGTCACGCTTACCTAATAGGTGCTTTCACAACATCTGGAACAATTGTTAAGGTACACACAGCAAATCCAAGGTTGTGTTTTGGCGAAACAAGCCCCAGTTTCTCCAAGACTAATTAATCCAAATGTTTGGAAACGCTTGATTCGTTACTGTTAGTAGGATGCTGATTATGTCACTTCAATTTTTTGTCCAGTTAGGAAAATACTTAAGAGATTTAATGTTCACAGTGTACAGTAGCTTGGAATATTCGATCGTTAAATCGAGTGTCAGGTAAATAAATCTGTTCAGGATAAATCTTCTTACAACACAGTGGTTGTTATTCAGGTAATGTCAATGTTTGATTATGTCGCTACAACAGGCCGAATGTATATGAAATTTGGGAAAAAGAAATCTGGATATCTATAAGTCTAGTTACAATTTATTCTTAATATTCTTTGGGTTGATACTCTGTCTCTTTCTGGGTGTAAACACGAGGCCAAACAAGTCACCTTGAAAACCCGATATTTATATCAGAATGTTCTTTTGTACTGTTGGACTTAAGTCCGTTATTCCCAGATTCATATGAAAGCCGCTGGTAAGGTTTAGGGTTTGACCCAATACTGTATAAAGGAGAAAAAATACAATTACTTAACCATAATATAGTATTCTCAATCCTATCCTCAACCCGCGTAAAATATAATATATTTATCCACTTCGGTTATTTAACTTTAAATTGAAACTACAAGCTTAGAGCTTGTCTTATCGTTTAAAACTCCTGTGAAATAAATTCTAGTCATTGAAACAATTTAATCATCATGAATTAGAAATAAATACATATTTCGTCAATACTCATGATGAACCGTGCATTTACTAGTCGGTTAAAATATTCTCTGCCTGGTTACTAGCAATTAATTAAATTTATTTTATAGCTGGAATAGTTTAGCTAGAAATTATTATTTATTCTGCTAGCCTATGTAACACAGTAAATCCTAGAGAAATATAAATGACGGACTTAACTAGTAAATCACTTTGCACAGCAAAAACTTAGTAAAATATAATTGACGATTTTACCACTTAAATCCCTCAAAAATACTAGTAAATATAATTACCTCAAACACAGAAATTCTAAGACTATCTCCAACGAAAAACTAAGAAACTTCACTAATACAAGTGATTCTAGAAATCGAGCTAGATGTCTTTAAGATCTGTGGGTACTGGATAACTTGAGTTAGAATGCTGGGGTATATATATATATATATATATATATATATATATATATATATATATATATATATATATATATATATATATATATATATATATATATATATATATATATATATATATATATATCTGAAATCAAAGGGAATGTTACACTATACACCGAAACCAGACTCTCTGCTAGATTTAGCACCTACGTTCAGATCTTGGGGAATACGTGAAATCAAAGCCATTTTTCACGCTCGAACCGAAACCCAGACTCTCTCTGTTGCGAACGGAATCGCTTGAGATCCGGCGTAACATAATTTGCTAATCAGTGCAAATTTTACACGTCTCTGCTCGTATGGGCCATTCTAGCGAGCAATGTCTTTTTGATCTGGCGATTCGCCGTGTTTAATTACCTTTCTAGCGAACGGATTTACAAGGGAGGTAATAGAAATTTGTCTCACCTTGGTTCCAAATTATCTGCTCTTAGTACTAAAATTATTTCCCCCTGATCGCTGTCTGATCTATTACAACGATTTTCAATCGCTGGCGTTTAATTACAGCTCAACGTTATTTAATAGGTCTGCTTGTGAACATTCATCAAAGGAAATAGCGAACAGCAATAAAATATGCGTGCTAAATTAGAAAAAGAGACAAATCTCTGAGTGTAGGAGGGTTTTAAGTTAACAAACGTGCGTAGGTGAAAGAAAGGTAAAAGAAAAGTGTAGATAATGAAATAGATATATGAAAGCTATTATCATAATATGTCACATATTCCACCGTCCTAGAAATGTTTTTTTGGCACCTCTCTGGTAAAATATAAAATAATCTTGTTTAAACATTACTCAGCAACATTTTTATTTAAATTCGGGCACGTATGAAGGATACACCACCGGCGTGTGGCTCGCAACCTGAGTCATGGTCACTCTGGATAGTTTTAAGTAAAATGGATGACTGGGGAAAACCTTCCAAAATATGTAAGGGTCTGCAGTTACTGATAATAAGTATCAAAATGGATGGCAAAATGGGAAGAGGACAGTAGGAATGATGTTTAGCAGACGTAGAATTGTTGAAAACACAAAAAGTGATAAAAATATATGTAACGACAAGAAACTAGGTACAGACTCATTCAACAGTTATCCGGACGAAGCACCGGACTAACAGCTGAACTGGAAACATTTATAAAAAAAATGAAAGAATCATGCACAGTATAAATAATAAGCTAAAGTATTTGAAGGGAAGTGGGTGGGTCGCAAGTACTAAGACACTACTTATGTTCTAACAATCTTCTGTTAGAGGAAAACTAGATTATGCGAGCATAGTATACCACTCCGCAGCGCGTTGTAACAAGATTAAATTTGACAGGATCCAGCACCAAGCATTATGTACATTAGCTGGATTTACCCAGATTTCCGTCAAAAGGAGTACTACTAGTAGCTTTAGGAATAATGTCTTTGGAATGACGTAGAAAGGAAATATGATTAAATTAAATGACTAAAGTAATGCTAGATAAGACTCATCCGGCCTATTCAGCTTATGTAAGGAATCAACGATAGTTTGGAACACTGCAATAAATACTGGTAGATATCCAAGAGGAAGGAAGTGTATGCAGGAACTAGTACACTTAGAAGCTCTAAATGCATCAATAAATAACAGTAGTGAGTATACACCTGTAGAACCACCACCCTGTGGGCTTGGGAAGCCAGACATTGATTACTACCTGGTCGAAAAAAAGGAATAAAAAAGCTTACACGTTGACCCCATAGATGCAGAACTACACAATCCGTACTATATTCGCTTCCGATTGGCACAGTGGTTCGGGTGCTTGCCTCTCGCGGCTAATTATTGTGTTACCGGTTTGACATCTGACAATGCCACGCTCCATACTACCCAGCTGTAAATTGGTACCAACCTTGCTCCAGAGTAAGGAAGGCAAAGGCAGATAGGAAGGGAAGTGTCACACAACTTCACAAAGCTGAAACTAGTAGAGTGAAATCTCGAACACTTCACTCCACTACGGCATTATCTGTTCTAGAACTATCTGCACCTGTACCTTTATTCACCTATGCTGAAAAAAAAAATAGAATTGAGACTACAAATGTTTCCAGCGCATGACCTTCAAGGTTAAGAAAGCTGTTGATTTCTGGGCAAAGAAGAAGCAGAAACCGAAGAAAGACGTTCACGGCAAGGGCGTTAGATGATAGCATTTGATCTCAGCAGCATAGGTGAAGATATCAAAGGCTGTGCTGAAATAGTCTATCAATGCACATCAAAGATCAAGTCGAAAATTTCGAAATAGCGATAAATGTCCTACATTGCGAAATAGCTCAACCCAAAGATAAAGCTAGCTTTTCCCTGTCAGAATGTTCTGGGATAGAGAATTCAGCTATGAACTGATTGATGGTTTTTTTCAGAATATATCCCTGTCTTTGGCCGTTTCGATAGTTTACCTTCATGCATAAGAGAGGAAACAATATATATGGATCATTCGCAATGCCGTTGCTATGTTATTTGGTACCCTAGACTCTTACACACAAATGAACTGAGGCATATGAAACATGCACACACATGTGCTAATATATGTACACATGGTTAGTTACATAGGCGTAGAAAAACCACAGAATATATCTTTTTCTTTCCTCGAAAATGCGACTGTTTTTCGTTATATCAATGTTTTAGTTCAATCTAGTTGCCGCCGGCCGCCCTTCACTCCCCATAATTATTTTGTGGCTGTTGGCGACCACGTGGTTAGCCTAATTGTTAAAAAGGCCCTGATCATACGACATAACAACACCACAACATTTCTAGGAACTATATTAGAGAGTATCCGTCCACACTGCCCAGGCGACGCTGAAGAGACAAAGAAAATCTAGAACTACTGCTCTCTCATGCCATTACTATGTGGATGTGTAAGGAGCTGGCAACATCATGTCAAACAAATAGTCACACCGCTACACGAGCATGTGAATGATTGGTGCAGGCTTCCTGCAAGGGGACCAGCTTCAAGTGGTGGTCATACGCTCCCCCCTTTTATTCAGACCCATTGCCCAAGTCGCCTTAGTCGCCCTTCACGACTGGCTGAGTAGGTTACATATACTACTGTTCTTTGCTCCTCCTTTGGTCCCCGGTAACACACGGGGTAGGACACATGATGATGTTGCATCATGAGGCCGTCCTTGTTCTGGGATTCCCATGGTAAGAGAGGGACGAGGAGACCGGAAAACACGGAGAAGAGAACTGGAGACAGAAGTAAAAATAATGAGGAAGTCACGGTAAGACGTTGAGCATATAGCACGTGACAGGAGGACTTGCCATACGTTTGTTGAAGGCCTATGTTCCTTTAGCAGCTAAATGATAATGAATGAATAAATGAATGAATAAATGAATGAATAAATGAATGAATAAATGAATGAATAAATGAACGAATAAATGAATATTCCATCCATCCTTCCTTGTACCCATCTCTTTGTCTGCTTCTTGTGGAGTCATTTAGTTCTCTACACTTGTTTAAATTAACGGATTGATTTGTCGTTGCCCTAAAGACGCCATTAGGCGTGATGGGAACAACGGCAAAGAAAATCTATTCGCTGTTGCCCTTAAGACGCCACTAGGCGTAATGGCCACTACTGACTGCTTTGCCGGTCGTTGGCTAAGGACGGAAGAAGAAGAAGACTTGTTTAAATTAGCTTCTTCTACTTCAAACACTCTAAAGGTCTTACATAAAAAAAGAAAAAAAATCTCTGCCAGTCCGTTTTTCTCTTCATCCGTCTCTTCTAGCGGTCTTGCCAATATGTGTTTTTTTCCCCCCACAACCGTTCTCACACCTGTTAGGTATTTTATCCTGCCGCTCATGTGTCAATAAATCTTACTTTATTCCACTTGACAGCTCATCCTTGGCTAATTCATTCTTAAGGATAAGAATATACGAGCATTCGCAAAAAAAAAAAAAAACCTCATTTTTCCACCTTAATTTCTTTCCGTTGATTTGTTGTTAGCCTCGTCTTATCATGCTGCATAATTGTGTATGGTTTTTTTTCATATAAGTTAATAGTAAGATGGTAAAGTATCTTTTTCCAGCTAATAGCGACTTTGAGTGGGACCACAGAGGTAAATGAGGCTCAGAAAAAAAAGGGGGGGGGGGGGGGAAGGCATGAGCTAAAAAATGTTGAGAACCACAGATATAGAGCATGGATCCACCACTGATGCTGGCCCTCTTGCTGGAAGCCTGCATCATAATAATCATCGTCACCGTCGCCTGTTAGAGAATTCAGTAGAAGAATCAACAAGGCTAAGACTGCTGGAATTTGGCATCACATTTAACAATAGCAGGGATGAACGTCTGAGAGGATGCATCCGTCGTATGTACAACCATGGCGCTACTGGAACGATTAGCATTCATACCCTTCGACATTTGCTGAGGGAGACTGAGCACCTACAGGTTTGCCCGGAGTGCAGGAATGTCGATTCTGATGAACAATCAATATATTTATATATATAGTCATGGAAAAATGTAAGTGTGCAACACTTTATAGGGCCCTGTGCGTGATTTCATGGACGAAATGAAATAAAAGTTGGCACACAATGTGGTTGAATATTGAATAAAAGACCAAGTGATCACTTTGATTTTAGTGAAAGTGTCATGAAAGAAAGATAAAAACTAAAGTCAGTGTGGCATCCCCACGAAAAAATGAAATCTTGATTTAAGTACCGTGTATGTCCACCTATTCCGCACTGTTCTGCACGACACGGGTCTTAAACCTGGAATGTTCCTGGCAGTCCATGTTGCCTGAATAAACCTGTCACGCAAGTGCATAAGGCGTATGTAACGGTCTTGTGCAGGGGTGGTAACTCGTGGTCGGCCACTTCTATGGCGATCAGCAGTGGATCCAGTTTGGTGGAAACGAGCTTGAATGCGTGATATAGTGTTCCTGTGAACATTGAAATGTTGTGATACAGCTAATATAGTCGCTCCAGCAGCTAACATCCCTATAGCTATTGCTCGCTGTTGTTGGTTCACTCTTGGCATTGTCAAAAAAGATGTTTCTGTTGGACTCTTGGTATTCTCTATTTCAACGATTACGTTTTCACATGCTTGTGATTAGAGCTTCACACTTACCTTCCTTTTATCTGTGATAAATTCTCCCCGACGGTACTTTTCAAGTGATTTGTCTTGCACTGTGATTATCTCCCAATGAATAGTGCGATCCAATTGTAATTGCACGGGTAAGTGAACAACACTCACACAGAAATGTGTGCCAACTTGCATTTGAGTTCACCCAAGAACACACGCACAGTGCCCTGTTGAGTGCTGCACACTTACTTTTTTCCATATATATATATATATATATATATATATATATATATATATATATATATATATATATATATATATATATATATATATATATATATATATATATATATATATATATAATCCCAGCTTTTTCTGTCAGTAACGCTTTGGTTGAAAGTTATATATTAATTGTATTGTTTCCCTTATATGTACTCTCCCGAAAATAGTAACACTCGACAAAGAAAAGTGCGCAAATGACGGTGTGCACAAAAATATATTTATAGAATGTGTGATCCCGTATACACAGATTGGGATCCTCGCTGCTGCTACGTAGTTCACGTACTGTGGTGGTGCACAGTGGTTTAAAAAATATACTTTTGAATAAGTAACGCTAAGGGATGCAACTGTTGTTTAAAGTTAGACATTTATTGTATTGTTTCCCTTACATGTACTCTCCCGAAAATAGAAAAAGTGCGCAAGTGTTGGTGTGCATGCGCCAATAAAATTTAACCGTGAACGGTTTGAGATAACCATCAACAAATCTCAGGGGCAAACATTTGAACATGTTGGAATCGTTTTGAACGAGCCAGTCTTCTCTCATGGACAGCTGTACGCCGCACTCTCTCGATCGAGAAATCCCCACAATGTAAAAGTACACATTAAAACAACAAAAAATCAAGGTGCTCTTTTGATGGAGAATCGAATGTTCACAACTAACATTGTTTTTCCAAAAGTATCTGAATAATTAAAATTGCAGTTATGTATTGGTGCATTTGAATTTAATTCCTGTCTTATGATGGGGTTTTACACTAGTAACAATAATAATAATTATGTGCTCTTGTAGCGGTTGTTTTTGTAGCGATCTGTTTTGTATGTCGAGGTTCCCAGCTCCATGCACAACTTGATGTTAGTGGGCTTTTACGACATGCTGGGGGCGTCGCCTTTTACGACATGCCGGGGGAGTAGTAACGCCAATTATTTTGTGTTTGATACATTTCTGCGTAGCCTGCCCTTTCAACCATTATCCAAATGCATGGAAGTGTCAGTTATATCAGGACGCCCTCTTTTAGTGTAATATGTTTCCTGGTTGTGTGTACTTTTTGTTCCGTATTAAGTCTCAACCATACGTTATGGCTTCAAAACCCATCTCTTGCAGACCCAAGTGGAACAGTCCCAACTACGATGGTTTGGCCATGTCTGCAGAATGGGAGAAGTTCGGCTGCAACGACAAAAATGGGAAACTAGTAAGAGCCAGGAATCTAGGCCTCCAGGACGACCCAGAGTTCGCTGGGAGGACAATATTAGACAATCTGTGCAGGACCAAGAACTAGATTGGAACCAGGCCAGGAGAAAGACAGCCAATAGAATAGTATGGCGCTCTCTCTAGCAAACCTCTACACCCCAGGATAGAAGAGGAATGACTAAGTAAATAAGTACTAAATCTTAATGTTTGTGCTTTGTTATTATTGTTAGTTTTGTGTGAGAAGGGAGAGTTTACGTGCCGAATTCTTTTTTTTTTTTCTCTTTTAATCTTGTCGCCTATTAAATTCAGGTTTTTGTTTTTGTGATAAATTGCTTTAATAATTCTTTCTTTATCTCCCCAGAGATAAAGGGTGCTCCTGGAAGCTACACGGGGTTTTAACTGTTTTAGTTACTCTATTTTAGCCCCCCACATCTGTTTATCACGGGTTAGTATCACACCAAGAAGTAATTAATCGTTGCCTCCTCGGGTTCCATACTGCTTCAAGTCTCTTATCAAAATACATTAAATGTCAGTTTTCTACCAGTTACTAAGGCCAGTCCCTAATGAGAACAGGTATTCGGCAACAGTAGATTCCACACTGGTATGATCAAGTTAAATTGAATTACTAGAAAGTCCGTAGGCCAAATTAGTTACCTGTGGCTGGCTGATATTAAAGACGAACGTAGAGGCCTGGGTTAAATGAACTGTGCTGGGGGTGTTATCAGGTAAACTGTTATCGCGTGCGCAGACGTCCAGGTGTACTTGATTTGATAAACTTTCAAGACGTTCTTTCTTTTATTTGATCTATCCACCTTCCCATGTTCTCTCGGTCTCGGGTCTGCTCTCACTCTACAACGTGTTGCAATCTCGCTAATACGGAGTGTCGTTCTTCTCGCTAATACGGCGTGTTGTTCTCCTAGTTTGCGATTAATGAAGACAGCCACATTAGCACAGCATTTGATCAGAGATTGGATCAAAACTGGTGTTGTTTAGTGTATAAGATTAAGCAAGGTATTCAGGTTAACAATTACACGATACACCCAAAAACATTGGACGTTTCAAGATTTTATATTCGGTCTAGCCACAGTAACATACAAGAGACAAAGATAAGAGATAAATAACTTACTTACTTACTTAGTCGTCCATCTTGTTCCTTGGTAGGTGGACATTAGAAATAAATAAGAAGACTACAAATAAGAGAAAACTAAAGCAGGATAACAGCAATATATTTAATATCTTATAAGTAAATAATAACGGGGGCTGCCGTACAAATGGAAGATAACGTTAAAAAAAAAAATTAGTGAGCGTACAATTGGCAGAGTGGTCACAGCGCTAGTTTCTCGCGAGGGTTCAGGATTCGGACCAAGATGCCGTCATGATCCGATCTACCTAGCTGTAAATGGGTACCTGACTCTGCTCTGAGTCACGGAAGACAAAGGCAGCGAGAAAGGAAACTGGTCTCCCCCATCTCTCGAAGCTCGGCCTAGTATAGTGAAGCGTCTGACACTTCACTCCCCTTCGGTATCTGCTGTGGGACCACCTTGTAAGGTATAAGTCAATTTTACAATCGAACGATACATTAATAAACACGGGACGTTTATGGATTTTATTTCATCCAGCCACGGTAACAAACAGGAGACACATATAAGAAACAAATAAGGAAAAGCAGAAAGTACAAATAAAATATTATTTAGCTAATAAAGATTGTGTTTCCACATGCATTCATTGAGTCTGAAAGTCACACACTGTCTTGTCTGTAATGTGTCCACGTACTTTTCCTTCACATACACATTTCTGAGTCTGCTTTCAAACTCACACTTTTACCTCAATATCATACATGCCACACCTCGGAAATGAAAAACCTGTACAAAAAATCCAAAACCCTGTACAAAGACCCGCAAAACCTGTACAAAGACTGAAAAAAAAAAAACATATCAAAAGAGTTAATTCGTGTAAAAATATTTTCAATTACAGTGGGATGCATTATAAATGAGGCACGTGGACTTTGCCTTTTAAAGCAGGTCTTCACTTATTAAAAAACCCAAACAATAAATGTCTGAGTTTATTTTACACTGTAAAAATAATGTGATGATGTCATCATTTAGTCTATTTCTGTGCTTAATTATCACTAACAGACTGGGAAATCCTGTGTTCAATAGGACCTTATAAAAGAACTCTGAGACACAGTAATAAGGGGAATGGGTTAGAAAACCTGTACATAAATTATGTACAGGGTGTACACATCTGAAAACGCAAACACCTTGTACAGATTATGGGTAAACCATAGCATGTGGCATGTATGCTCAATATACTTCTGAACTCAACCTCTTTCTTACTTATACACATATGTGCTGGTAATTTCCTTTCATGCTGGCATGTTGCATCATCTAAACGGCATCTCTTCAAAACTGCTAACATACTTCTCTCACTCCGTTCTCACAGGCGTGGACTATTCTCACTTCAACACATCTGGTCTCTTCCCCACACACTTTCAAAGTTGCATCCTAAGTGTTATCTTGATCTTTCTCCAATATGCATGCTAACGCCGTCTCTTATTCTCTTTTACGGTAGCACGCGAGGTTCTCACACCGTTAGTTTTACACAAGATTGTCAGTATAAAGGTCGTATGTGATCTGTAAATGTCGGATTTACGATCTACCAGGGTTACCATACAAACTATATGACAGTCCTACGCTACACACTAAAACAAGGGTCTGCAACCGATCGATCTTGATCTACTGGCCGATCCCAAGGCATCATGGAAGATCTCTAGGGGACGTAGGGGGGGAAAGAGTGTTTAACCTAGGTAAATTACGAACTAGCCCTCTCCCACCGTCACTTAAAAGTTCGATGTCCCCATGTCTAAAGGTACTTTCACTGCATTCTCAGTAAAAATTCGCAAGCGAGCTGATTGAATTGCTCTTTAATCGTAAACTATATAAGATATAAAGTGCTCTTTTCTTTGAAGTAGACATGATTTTATCAAGGTAGATTTTAGAGAGCTCAGTGTTTCTAATGTAGATTCTCACCCCTTCTGGGTTGCCGACCACAGCAATAGAAAAAATACGACTACACACAACTCAATAAATGACTGATCTGAAGGGGAGGTTAAACCCCAAAAATGAAAAACACAGAATTATAAGTTAATCTCTATATCTGGTCATTTATACAATCAAAATGACTGAAAAAAAAACAAAACATTGAGGTATGTACTAAAAACTTGCAATCTATGGCGGAAAAACAGTGAAAAAAAAAGGCAAATTTTAGCTTTTTTGGGTATTTTGTTGCCCATGATATCTCAAATGTGATTACAACTTGAGTTATGAAATTTGGCCGTTTCATTTGTTAATATATGATAATGATTGTATACTAAAATAATTTTGATTGGTTTGATATCTGAGTTTTTTTGGATTTTAACATACCAATCGAAAAATAGTTGAAATTTTTAAGGGGGGTATCTTAGCTATTTCTTAACAGTTTTGTAGTTTGTTAACGTGTATCGTTTATTTTAGTTTATTTTAATGAGCACTATGTGTACAGCATGTGGCCCAAAATTTACTGCTGTATCACTAATAGTTTTTGAAAAATCACGGGCAACGTGCCCACATTTGTGTGAAAAATGAGGCTTTGAGAAAATAAAGAAAAAAGGGAGGAATTACACTTTTACACAACATTTACTCACCTCAGTATCCCCCTGCTATGTAGGAATCATCTCTGGTATTTTCCTTTATTGATTCCATGTTCTGTGTCATACTTTGCAGCTTACTTTTCATTAAATTCTTCATTTCAGCAGACTGGTATGCGCTTTTCATCAGTTTCCGAAAAAATACATCCTTTCTCTGGTAGACATGTACTATGTGGGGGGAGGCGATTGCTCTACCCTCAGCAGACTCAGTACATGTAGATGATGCTTTGCTCTCAATATTAACAAGATTAGGATACCCTTATCAGATATTAACTGACAATGGTTCACAGTTCAGAGGGAAACTGATGGAGGAAGTTTTTAGGATTTTTCAAAATATTCTCGTCCGCACATTTTATCATCCACATTCGATTAGACAAGTGGAAAGATATAACGGGACTCTACTTACAATTTTACGTAAGCTCGCACAGGAGAAACCAGAATCCTGTGATTCGTTCTTACCTGCAGCTTTATTTGCACATACGGAGGTACCCTACCACTCTACTGGAATGCCTCCAGCCACATTATTTCGATGACCCATCAAAGGACCCCATGGTTAATAAAAATTAGCCAGTCAAAACTATTTTTACACATGAAACTATGTTTGAAAAACTTGAATTCTGTTTGCTTCAGGGAAATGAATACGGTACCGAAAATTAAAATCCATGCATTAGAAGCAATATAGCATCACAAATATACCAATTTGTATATTTTACATATATAATTAGGTAAAAAAAACACTTACCTGACATACTTGAAAAAAAATTATATAAAATCATCCACAAAGGTTTTAGTGAAAATAAATATACAGAAATGTGGGCAAATGAATGTACTTTCCAGTGCAATATGTATCTAAAATTTGATATTTTCAATGAAATTCTTCATTTTTGGGGGTTAAACCTTCCCTGAATGACAAACTAGAAGCTATAGGATTACACTATATAATAGAAGTGATAAATTAACACCACACACTAGAATTGATATACACACACTACACAATAGAAGTGATAAATTAACACAAAACACTTGAAGTGATATATTCATACTACACACTAGAAGTGATAAACTAACACAACACAATAGAAGTGATACATTCACACTACACACTAGAAGTGATAAACTAACACCACACACTAGAAGTGATATATTCACACTACACACTAGAAGTGATAAATTAACACCACACATGAGAAGTGATAAATTAACACTACTCACTAGAAGTGATATATTCACACTACACACTAGAAGTGATATATTCACACTACATACTAGAAGTGATATATTCACACTACACACTAGAAGTGAGAAATTAACACCACACACTAGAAGTGATAAATTAACACTACTCACTAGAAGTGATATATTCACACTACACACTAGAAGTGATATATTCACACCACACACTAGAAGTGATACATTAACACTACACACTAGACGTGGTATATTAACACTACACACTAGAAGTGATAAATTAACACCACACACTAGAAGTGATATATTCACACCACACACTAGAAGTGATATATTCACACCACACACTAGAAGTGACATATTCACACTACACACTAGAAGTGACATATTCACACTACACACTAGAAGTGATATATTCACACTACACACTAGAAGTTATAAATTAACACCACACACTAGAAGTGATATATTCACACTACACACTAGAAGTGATATATTCACACTACACACTAGAAGTGATATATTCACACTACGCACTAGCCTCACGTAGTTCCCCGGGATCTCTGATGAGACAAAGAAAGAATAGGACAACTGCTTCCTCATGCATGGCGTAGAAGGCGACTAATACGAGGTTGTGTATGAGGCTGGCAAACTCATCATGTAAAACAAATTAGTACAAAAACCGCCGCTGCAAAAAGTGGACAGGTAACTTAGAAAGGTGATTCATTAACTATTTTCCTTTTCCTTTCTTAAAGTGCAAAGAGTCACCACTTCAGCACATCTCCTCGCTGGAAGCCTGCACAAAGCATTCACATGCTAATGCGTGATTGTCATAGATGAATTTACTGAATACGGCCATTTTGGTGTCCGAAGTAAAAAGTAAACAATTAGAAAGACGACTTGAACCAAAAGCAGACTTACTTAAATAAATTATTGAGAATAATTGTGGGGATTGGTTGGCATGGAGTCAGCAACGAAGACCTTTCGAACATATATAAACATAATCAGTTGCCATCTTCACACCCAAATACAATTAGACACTTTCTAGTGGACTGCAAAAAATATAACCAGCAGAGGCAAAACATTTAGACATACTGTAGTAATCACAAGGTAGAAATGAGTGTAGAAAATCTCATAGGCACTAAGACCCCATCAGAAATGCAAAAGTTAATAAAACACTATATTACAAAAACAAAAGCTAACATATAAAACACACAAAAAAAACCAATACCATAAATTTCCGCCGTAAGTACGTCGGTCGGTCGGTCACATCATGCACACCGTCATTTGCGCACTTTTCTATTTTCGAGAGAGTACATTAACTTTCAACCACAGCTAAGGGGTGCAACTGTGGTTGAAAGTTAGACAATAATTGTATTGTTTCCCTTATATGTACTCTCCCGAAAATAGAAAAAGTGCGCAAAAGACCGTGTGCATGAACAGTTTGATTATGGAAAGTCAAGATTTTAAAAGATGCACGAACAATTACGACACATGTTGTCATAAAAGAAATGTTTGTTGTTTAGTCAATTTCCGGTCCATTAGATCATTATCACTGCTCCACATGTCATTTAAGAAGGCTACTCCATGTCTTCATATTTAATATTAATACATCCATATAATTTTCACTACAAATATCTAATGACGGTCGCCTGCAATGAAATGACCACAGTAGTAATAGTACCGTCTGTAATACATGTAACAGAAACAACACACTATAATTAAAAACCTATCCATTTTGACAGGTTATTGCTAGTAAATAAATAAATAAATAAATAAATAAGGATGCGAGCCAGTCTACAGTGGTGGAAGACTCCCCCCGGATAAATACGGATTGACTAAATAATCCTCCAATGAACATTACAATCATAACTGTTTAGACAATATCATTTTTGGATAATAAAACCATTTTGAACTACAGTATAACTAAAAAAAAAGTTAGTTGCTTATCCTTTACAGGACGTGGCAATCAACCCCAGCTTTTATTGGCTGTTTGTGATTTTTCTAGGCAATTTTTTTTTCATTCAGTAGTTTGCCATTGCTTTCTGAACGGTACGGCGCTTATACCATTGTTAAAAATCCACACAAAGCGATCTGCTACCAAACCGCCTGCAGCAGGTTTCGAACCTGGTATATCTGGATTATAAACTGCGTTCATATCCATTAACTATAACTACAAAAGGAAAAATACCTACTAGAGATAATATAGAATAAATCATAAAATAAATACAAACAAAAACCGAAAGGAGACAAATGTCTCCGCTAAGGATTGGATCTCCCGACATAGTCATCAGGCAACCTCCGCTTCCATCAACCACTCCATCCTCTCCAGACTTTTTATCCTCCCTGAGCGTTTATTTTAACCCCAGTGAGTCGGATGAAAGTGCTTTTGGACAGCGGAAATCGACAATTGAAATAATTAAATATATATATATATATATACCAGATCAAGCAATCACGCATAAAAGACAAAGTGAGTTCAGTAGTGTTGACATGAAATTTTTCTCTTTAAGTTTTCCTAATGTAGCTGTTGTTATGTACTATGTTAGTGTCATTTTCTATTACTGCTGCTATTTGTGCACTAACTTTTATATGGGACACAAGCATGAATAGTTATTGTTGATGTTGAAAATGCTGCTTCTATTTTCGCTGACGCAAATGTCAGCATTACTTAGCATTACTTAAGTTAACACTGACAATAGCTTTTATGTCGCATATAAACAACATATCAATCTACGGTGTAAAAATTTCTTAAAAGAGAGCCCATTAAGAATAAAAAAGGTGCAAGTACGACAGTTAAGAATAAAAACAGTAATAGAAAGAGAGCCTTTCTAAACAAAAGATGAGAAGTTATTAGAGAAAGGAAGGGTGGAGAATACACTCTGAGCGAGAAGAAAAGAGGAAGCGCTCGGAAGAGAGGCGAAATTGCAGAAAACCTGTCGTCACTGGCCTATCATCATCATTATCATCATCATCATCATCATCATCCCTCTTTTCAATCCTTATAGAGCATCGGACCACCGAACCACCTCTACCTACAGCTTGTCCTCTTGCAGGAAATTTTCACCGAAGCATTCGTGTGCTCTTGCAGTGGTAGTTTCTCTTACGATGTGGTTTACATGACGTGGCTGACAGCCCCACATTCACAACCTCATATTAATCGCATCTGACGATATGCTTGAGGAAGCAGTAATCCTATCCTTTCTTGTCTCCTTAAAGACCCCCGTGAACTACGCGGGGCATAATGGCCTAAACACGCAAGAAAATCAAGGGAATTGCCATCT
Source organism: Oreohelix idahoensis (assembly GCA_024509875.1). Classification (NCBI taxonomy): domain Eukaryota; kingdom Metazoa; phylum Mollusca; class Gastropoda; order Stylommatophora; family Oreohelicidae; genus Oreohelix; species Oreohelix idahoensis. The sequence continues at coordinate 1,413,183 of JAMPIV010001872.1, forward strand.
TGACTGGTAAAAATACGTTAAAAGCTATATTTTAAAGAACTCAAATAGATCAGCATTTCCCATGCTCCTGGCCTGTTGTCAACTTTCCATTAAAAATCATCTCAATCGATGCACAATTTTTTTTCCTTTTCCCTTTTTTTTCCAAAAGATTTTCCCTCCCATTTACTTAAACAAAGGTCGGCTTGACATACTTCTCCCTAAACTCCGAGCTAAAGCTGTATTTGCGACTGTGTGTATATCTGCATTCTAGGCATGGTGTCGTTTCCACAGATATATCATGATTCCTTTGACTTTCAGTGTACGGAGTAATTATTCCCTTGACTTTCAGTGCATGGTGTAATTATTTCGTTGACTTTTAGTGGCATCATCATCATGTGACGTATTCTCTCCAGAACGTTGTCTCCATTACAGCTGCTGTGAACGCATCACGAATCTGGGCAAGTCGACCTGCATCATCCAAAGATAAGTTCAGACTCTCTGTGATATCCTGGATCCACCGTCGTCTAGGTCGCCCCCTTCCCCTTTTTCCAGGGCCTTCTATTACTAATTTTTCCAGACTATTATGTCTTTTTATATGACCGAAATATTTCAGCTTCCTTATTGCGATGGTATTTAGGAGCTAATTTTCCTGTACATTTAGTGAGTGCAGTACTTCTCTGTTGGTATTTCTTTCTGTCCAGGGTATTCTCAACATCCTTCTGTAGCATTTCATTTCGAGAGTGTCGTCGACTGAGACTTGGACTCCATTATAGTCCGTTCGGAAATTCGTGCCCACAGAAAGCGTCAATTTTCTCCAAAACTGTTTGTTGTATGGACATGAATTTTTGCATGCAGTCTTAGATTTTCCATGCAGTTATTAATATATTTTTTGCCCTTACAAAACTCATGTCATGTTCGAATTTTCTTCTTTACGTTATATAAAAAACTCTTACTGTTGTCTGGGTTAATTTTTAGTAGTTTTACAGGAAAGTTACAAGATCCGTTCAAAAATTTTTTTTTTGGTTTGAATTAGTTACTCGCGACTGTGTACAATAGGTGCGCACTCGTGCGGACATGTAGTCACTACTCTAATTAAAAAAATATATATATTTTTGAACGGATCTTGTAACTTTCCTGTAAAACTACTAAAAATTAACCCAGACAACAGTAAGAGTTTTTTTATATAACGTAAAGAAGAAAATTCGAACATGACATGAGTTTTGTAAGGGCAAAAAATATATTAATAACTGCATGGAAAATCTAAGACTGCATGCAAAAATTCATGTCCATATAACAAACAGTTTTGGAGAAAATTGACACTTTCTGTGTGCACGAATTTCCGAACGGACTATAATTCGAGCCCTGTCGAAGACATTTGAAGAGGTGTCGTCGACCAGGGACTGGCGGCTCCTAAGCCGACCCAGCTCTAATGGGTACCCTCTGAAGACGGCGAGTATCTGCCTGAATGGCGAGTGGACACCTGTCAGTGTGCAGGGAAAAAGGGATACTCACGTAAAAATCAGTCTCAGGTTAGATATACTAACCGGAGATTATCGCCTCGAGTAATAGCGGGCACACGTTTAAAAAAAATAAAAAAATTTCGAATGATGTAATATTTTTTGCAACTGTTTTATTGAGTGTCCATGTCTCGCATCCGTATTTTGCTACTGGGAATATATATGCTCTGATCTGTTGTAATTTTGTGTCCTGTGCCTTGCCAAGGAAAGCCAAAGCAATAATAACACGGTGCAATTAAAGTATACAAAGGAATAATTACAATATACACTGAAAGTTGCTTTCGTTGCATTATACGAGTATACATACTAGTGTAAAAGCCCGTCATAAGACGGGAATTCAATTCAAAAGCACCAATACCTAACGGCAATTTTACTTATTCAAAAGTATTTTTTAAAAACCAAAATATTTGTTTTACATCTGATAATAAAAGTCTGAACATGACAGAAGAGCATCTTGATTTTCTGTTGTTTTAATCTGATACAACTTAAATCATGGATCTCCGCATCTTCCTGTCTCCAGTTCATGTACTGTTTATCAGTTGTGTTGTTGACTTCTTTCCATACAGTATAATCAAACTGTTCATGCACACCGTCATTTGTGCATTTTTATTTGGTTACTATTACATGTAAGGGAAACAATACAATTAATGTCTAACTTTCAACCAAAGTTGCATCCCTTAGCGTTATGCACTGACAGAAATAGTTGGGATTTTATATATAGAATTCTTTTGACTTTCAGTGTACAGACTAATTATCCAATTGACTTTCAGTTCATGGTGTAATTATTCTTTTGACTTTAAGTGCATGGTGTAATTATTCCTTTGAATTTAAGTGCATGGTGTAATTATTCCTTTGTCTTTAAGTGCATGGTGTAATTATGCCTGTGAATTTAATTGCAAGATGTAATTATTCTTTAAACTTTGATTACCTGATGTTTTTATGTGTGTTTTATATTAAGTTTAAAAAAAAGTAAATGTATAATTAAAAACAACTTAAACCAGTTACGCTGGTGTAATGGCTTCGGCGTTGTACTGGCGACCAGGTGTTCATGGTTCAAACCCGGGCGTCGGCGTTTGAAGAAATGTTTACGGCCGGAAATTTGACTGAATAGCCTGAACGGCTCCTGTGATAAACCCTCTGTGGATGGGAAGGAGCGAAGCTCCTGACCGGGTTGGAAGGAAAGTCCTCAGGTTCCCCAGCCTCGCAATGATATGTCATTGGGCCGAAGGGCTGAAAGCCCAAGTGCCGCTGGTTAAAAAAAAAAAAAAAAAAAATAACCAATATTTCAGATGGAATTACATAATTAATATCAGTCGTCCAAGAAGGAGTTGTTAACTATTGTGGATAAAAGCAGACTACCAGGATGGAGGTTACAAAATTTATTCTGTTCCGATATCATTAATGAAAGAAGCGAGCCACATACGTATTTTTGTGTGTGTCGTCATATTTTTTTCAAAACACCTCTCCCCTTATCGTCACATATCGTCATGTTTACCACCCTCCCCCCTCGCGGCGTGATTTCATCTGTGGACGACTCCATATTCAATCTGAAAAAATATAATTATTTATTTGAATATAATTAACATTTAACTCGCCATTCTCCTCTTATCTTTCCACCACACTTATTTTTTTCTATTAGTTCCATTATTTAATTATTTTTTTCATTTTTATTTAAGCAGCTTTTTTGTGTTCACTGCCTTTCCAGGTCACTACGTGATGTCCTTAATTTTTCCCTCTTTACTTGCCACTACCTCATTTACACCAGTCGATGCCACGTATTCTAGAATAATGAAGGGAGCTGGAGGGGTCTGAGATCCTTTTCTCTCGGTCGTCCTCCAGAACGAAGTGAAGTTAACGAGCATGAAGCGAGTGATGAGGCAAGTCACGAGTCGTATATAGCAGGAGCTAGGCTGTTGTTAAGCACGCTCAGACCACAAGTCTATGTATGAGAAGATGTCGATGTAACAGCAACATTTGACGACTGTTGGATGCTGTAGGAGAATCACTCGCTGTCTTCTTCTTCCCATCTTATTTTTTAATCATCAGCTTCACCACGATCATTATCAGTAACCTTTTAACCTTAAACACTCTGCTTCAAATGCCTTATAATATTTTGCCATGCATTCCCACCCTCTCTTTCTTATTTCCTTGCGGTTTGCTCCCCAAATCCCTATTTCTTTCCCATTAATTTTCCGTATCCACTCCTCTCACGTTGTTTTATGCATGATTTGTGCCTTGAGAGAAATGTTGAAATTTTCCATTTTTATTCTATGGAAATTTAAAAGTAACTGACTTTAGGATGCTGGTAAACCATGTGAACATATATACAGTAATACTCTGATACATCACTTCTGCATTCCTCTCTTTCATTTCTGCTGTAGTCGTCAAGAATCACGGAGAAGGTTCAAGTGAACGGTTAGTTTATCTTATGTGCCTTAACTACTCAGACGCCCATTTCCGTTGCCGTATTTGTGCTTTGTTATCGAGCTGTTCTGACGTAGAATAATCCCACGCCGGTTGGTCTTGTTACTTATTTACTTTCTAGGTCCATTCTTGCGGTAAAGCGCCGTTGGGAGCTGAACCCTCCGTTCTCGATTCAAGTGTGTCGCACTGGCTGATGTCAACCCGTGTTTTTGTTGGATTTGTTGAGTATTGTCTATCCCTCTGGCTCTTACCTCATCATATAAAACAAATTGCCCCAGAAACCACCTCTGCAAGAGCATGTAACTGCATTGTGCAGGTTTCCTGCGGGGGCAGCTACAGTGAAATATCCATGCTCCGTAAGATGCGCGAAGGAAAACTATGATTATGATGATCTGTATCTTGGTTTTCCACATGCCTTAAAACCAGATTTCTATCGCTGTAGGTGCGGAGTGGTAATAGATCGGGTTCCATTTTCACGAGATGGCCAAACCACTTTATTTTCTGTCTCTCTATATATTTGATTCAGGATGTAGTTCCTACCATTTTTCTGATGTCCCTAACGGAGCAGCACACCTGACGGTCAGATGTCCTACTTTTTATGTATGTGACGGTATTGCATCCCCTGCTTTGCAGTAGTGGTCCAACAGTGGCCAAAACTCAAGAGTATCTAATATGGGCTTCAAATGTATCTACCTTCGCACAAGATTACTATTGGCAGAGATGTAGATAGAAGGGTGATGACACTTGTATTACAAAGGGAGTCTTCACAAGATATTCAGAATAAGCGAGAACAATACTGCTTTGGCGGAGTATGTTAACTCTGTAATTATTCCGACGCTTTTGTGAAGGATTTAAGCACTTATTACTTTCAGCTCGTTTAAGCCCCCACCCCTGATTTACTCAGTTGAATTCTATTATTTTAGTATAGCTCTGTTTAGAGTGTCTGTAGTAATTTGACTGAGACAAACATGCAGTAACTTTAAAATGATTAAATCGATGTTAAATCTGTAACATTACAAATAACAAAATTTAATAATCACTTTAGGTTTTAACAGTTGGAAATAATTTGAATAGTTATAAATCAAGAAAAGTTATCATCATGGTCTTTAAAGAAAGCGAGATGTTACAAGAAGTTCAAGTGGCAGCATATATTTTAACTTAGCTGCCAATGACGGTTCTGCTCCTTCTGATGGGTTGGTTCTTTTCACTCTGCTCACGCTCGTCTCTAATCAAGGGTTTTCAGGGGTAGCTCGTTTCCCAGAAATGTCAAGGAGAGTCTACCACGTGGGTCCTTCGTCTTAAAGCTTAGGCCACGGTTCCCTTCCTGTTCCAGAGATGGTAATTTCTGCTGGTACCACCAATAAGCCAATCCTGACTCACAGACGTTTTGCTCAGATGAATAAAAGAGACTTGAATCGGCTTCTTACACGCGTCTGGGGTGTCGTTAATTTAATAAGTTCCCTCTCTGACTTCGTGTGTGGTCCTTCAGTTTCCTCAGTCCCGGTTTCCTTATTTAAAATGTTAGAGATTTCACGGGCTGTATTGTAAGTCCTGATAAAGACTCCAATAAAAGCTGACCGGTATTTTAAGAAGGAATTCTGAATTATAATTCTTCACTGTAGCAGTCTAGTGTCTTAGCGAGCGATTTCTCAAGTGAAATAGCTTGAGAAAATGATCAGATTATATTCCCTGCCTTCCAACGCCTTCGTTTGTTATGAGCTTTCAAAAATCTCCAATCATATTCAAACCGGTGGGTTATGGGGCAATTTCAAAATATTCCGGCATCGGATAATTTTGAACGTAAGGCAGAGGTCAACTCTCCAATATATGGTAATAAGATGTCCGATGCCCTTGTGTACGAACACACTGGTAACCGCATTTGACCGTGTGTTCGACACTGGTAACCGCATTTGACCGTGTGTTCGAGATGTAGCAATCTTACTTTTATCTAAAGTAATCTTGTCATCCATGTCTGTCTGTAAGTTGTCTCCCCTTATTCAAGCTTTGGTGATGCGTACACCCATGTCTTATCGGTGATTAAACCGATATCGCTGGCCGATGTACGTGTTAATCTGCCGCGCCTATAGCCAACAAATCTGGGCAGCGCCAAGCAAATGTGATTATTTTCACCTACAGGGAGTGTCGAATGATTTGATAAAATCAAATATCTGCTACTTAGCAGCAAAATAACGAAGCAAGAAAGAAAGAAAAGTGCGACAATTGAGAGCAAATAATACAATTCAGTACCACAAATGTGCCGATACTGCCGGAGTGAAACAAAGATCGATAGGGACCGCCCTGTTTTGTCACAGTGTCGATCTTCTGCTCGGTTACCTATACTGTTATTATTCGTATCGTTTCTTAAGGTAACATTGTACATTTGAATGTTCAATAAGTTGCCTCCAGTGCTCTATTCTTCCAATTATCTTATACGTATTTAGCAATAATATTGTCTCGGTGTATCTGCTTCCCTTTGTTTCTGACTTTATCTTGGTGTATTTGCTTCACTTTGTTTCTAGAATTTTTGTATGATCTTCTTCTTCCTTCTTCCTCGTTCGTCCTGAAAAGGACGTTGGTTGCGTTGTGTCAGTTTACAGCAAAGCTGCGATATTTGCGCCTTTCGGCCGACACATCCGACTTCAGCACGGCATGTTTTGGGGCTGGGTTTGCCTTCCCACTTCGATCCCTACTCTCTCAGCCAGACTGCAGTGATGCAGCCTGTTTCTAGGACCACCACTTGGAGGTGGAGTAGGGTCTTGGTCAGCTCTGGTTCGCTGACCCTGACGCAAGCAGTCAAGCTATGAGTCGCTGACTGCATTCATCTCTCTTGCTGCGTCTTCGGTTATGATCTTCGAAGACCGCAGAGAGTGACGGAAAGTAACCTTGAGCCACACCCGTGCCGGAGCACCAAGACGGGTGGAGTTATGTACCCATCACAGCCGATCACCCCAAATATCGAACAGAACGTAATAGCTGTGTTGCGTAGCCCTCCGACTTGGTCTCTCTCTATTGATTGTCACGGCATCCAATAAAATTCTTTCCTGCAGGGATGATGGGACTTGACCTACACGTACTGTGTATAATGTGCATGCGTGTATGTGTGTATTTGTGGGTGAATAATTATGTATCCGTGAGTCCGTGAAAGGGTGTTCATATCTGTACGTATGGGAGGGGACACGTAATGTTGTCAAGTTCACAGAGTTTGTTCAGACTTTCTAGCGAACGTAGATGGTTTTCACAAGGGTCGTATTTGGGTAAGAACACGCATGTACATGACTGGGAATAAAATGAGTAAAAAACTGTAAAGTTTTATAAAAACAAATTAATTTTAAAATGCTGGAAGCTGTTTCACAAAGTGGTAAAAAAGGAAGAGGGGGGGGGGGGGGGGGGTTGAAACAGACAATATGGCAGCTAGAAGTTTTTCTGCATGACACAGACACGAAATTGTAACGACCAATATCTGCTTGGACATGTGAGTTATAATCAGCGGTTGGTTGGAAGAAACATGTTACAGTTGAACAACAAGTGATACGGATTTACGTTATAACAGAAAAAGAAAAAAAAAGTTCTCAAAAGAACAAAATACAGCAACTACAAATGAAACCTTTTGCTTCGGCATATTAAGGAAAACATAATAACCTTTCTTATAGGAACCAGATCTCAGTCCGAAACAAATTAATAGTAAATAAGATATGAAAATAAGTTAATAGAAAGCACTCGTAAGAAAGAAAAATAGAATGGAAAAAAGAAGGCCATCAGACAATAGTTTCTGTTATTTTCCTGTTGTACAGTGACTCCTTCTTTCTTTCATTCTGTCTGACGAGTACATACTATTTACAGGCATACCTCGCTTTATTGCGCTTCGCTTTATTGCACTACGCAAATATTGCGCTTTTTAAAAAAAAACTATTCATGTTTATTTATTAGAACCTGCCTTCTTCCACCAGCAAAAAGATTACGATTCGCTGAAGGCTCAGATGATGAAGATTAGCATTTTTTTTAAGCAATAAAGTACTTTTAATTTTACAGTACATTGTTTTTTTTTTTTTTTTTTTACATCTAGCGCTATTGCGCATTTAATAGACATAGTGTAAACATGATTTTAGGCTTTTATTTGTACTAGGAAGCTAAAAATTTGGCATGACACGCTTTATCGCGGTATTCGCTTTATGCGTGGTCTGGAACCGAACCCGCAATATTTCCGAAGTAATGCCTATACATATTTTTATTTTTTTAATTTATAAGTTGTGTACCCATTACTTTCAGCTGGAATAGATAAGTGGACTTCACAATGAAGCACCGCCAATTATATTAAGGAAAGTTTTATACAGTACTTCGGAGTTTCAAACCTTTACAGCCACAATAATGGTAAGAAATAAAAACATTTTAACGTTTGCCGGATTAGCTAAAAAAAAAAAATCTACTTGTTTCTCGTGTTAGATCCACTATAACAAAATATCTGCAGACTGTAACCCCCGCGCTTGTATCCAACTCCGTGCACAGAGGAGAGAGGGGTTTTGAATGCGCGCCTTTGTGTCTGTATGTGTATTCGTGTGCCCAGTTTTTGGCGATTCCATTCTATCCTGGCTCACACCGTGACCATCTATATTTACAAATTCGAAACTTTGCCTAGTCTGACGTACAGCCTAGTGACGTCACTTCACACGGAAGTGTTACATTTCCCTTTATCTAACGTGCGTTCTACATGGTGATTCTAAAGTCACTATTTTTAAATTGTTATTTTTTCCTCACCCCTATCCAACTATTTTATATGAAACAAACATCACAATAAAGAGAATCCAATCAATCGATATATGTTAGCTCTCAAGGAGCATAGGCCTTCAACAAAAACATGCCAAGTCCTCCTGTCACGTGCCATCATCCTAATTTCTCTCTACGTCATCCTCATCATGTTTACTTCTGTTCCCAGTTCTCTCATTCATTCGTTTTTTAAGTCTACCTCTGCTTCTCTTACCCAGGGGAGGGAGGGGGTCCCAGAACAAGGACTGCCTTGTAATGTTATCAAATGGTTTCCTCAGTGTGTATCCTTTCCACCGCCAGCGTCTTCTTCTCATCTCTTAGAGAATTAACTGCCACTTTATAACAGAAAACGCTGTTCAACACGCAGACTACAGCTACAGTTTGTCCAACACGTGATTTTATAGCAGACAGCAGGACATGGTGTGTTTTCTTAACGTCATTATCTTGCGCAGTTTAGATTTGACATGTCTTTATGGAATTAATATTAAAAAAACCGAAAACTTACTTCTCAAATGGTAGTTATTGCTATTTTTAAAAACTTTTGTGTCATGTGTTTCCAGTGGGTGAGGATATGAAAATGTTAACATAGGAAGTGACTTTTTAATTTGCCGGTATATGTGTCAGGGTGGTCGTAGCACGAGGCTGTGATGCAAGTCTTATTGAGTACCCGAAATTAGATAACTATTTTGCAGAATAACACTGAATATATGTTCCGAAAATATTATTTTATATTTCTACCACAGAGATGCTACAAAAAAAACATTACTAGGAAGGTGATGTACCAGCGACATGTATTGTTAAAGAATTTTAAAAACTTGTCGTATACATTAACATTTGTGTACAAAAATATATGGACAGCTTTTTCCTAAATGTCCTCCAGCATTGCAGCTGCCAAAGGTCGCCTAGTTCACCACCCTAGCTATATTGTTTATATCATAACGCCACTGTTTTATGCTTTGTGTAAGAGTAGTGTTTTACCAATGTGGAACTGATGACAAGAACCAGACAAGTGCCAGTGGAACAAGAGATGAGAAGACGACGATGGCGATGGATAGGACACACACTGAAGAAACCTGTTGATAGCATTGCAAGGCAGTCCTTGTTCTGGAACCCCCAGGGCAAGAGAGGCAGAGGTAGACCAAGAAGCACATGGAGAAGAGAGCTGGAAACAGAGGTAAAAATGATGAGGAGAACGTGGAAAGAACTTGAGATGATGGCACGTGACAGGAGGACTTGGCATGTGTTTGTTGAAGGCCTATGCTCCTTTGGGAGTGGAGGGTTATGTGAATGAATGAAGCGTAGTTTTGGGCCTTCTGAATATAAATGGTCGTGGTCAGACTAAGTAGCATCGGAAAAAAACAAGAGAACACAGGCATGATACTGCTCAAAGCTTTTCATTTAGTCGATTACAATCAAGAGTTGATTCTCGCTACCACCAGGAGGCAGAATCCAATCGATCTTGGTGGCATGTAAATTGTAAGCGATGTCTGGCCGTTAGATTTACATTTTCTTAATGTAAACGTTAGCGCGGTAAGAATGGTAAAACCTCATTCAAATGGTTGGTCATGGGCTATGCATTTAGGATCGACAGCGAGAAAAGACAAATTAAGAGGAAATAAATGCGGCTGGGTAAAAAGTACTTTAAAAGCGTGATAGACTGAAAGCGTGAGGAGAAAATTTAGTTTATATATAAAGACAGAGGCGGATCTACTATAAACTTAATGAAGCTTGAGCTTCAGGGCCCACAAGTCCAGTTTTCTCTATAAGATGTTTCTTTCCCATCCACCATAACTTTTTTTTTAAATAAAAGGGGCCCCTAAAAAAGTTAAAGCTTCAGGGCCGCCAAAATGTAGATCCGCCACTGTATAAAGAAGTAAACAATGTATTCCATTAGCTCTGTAAGACAATATTTTAATCATCATTTGCCTTTTTCGCTCCTTATGGAACATGGAGCCACTAATGCAGCCGGTACCCTAGTAGGAAGTCTGCACCAAGCATTCACAGGCTGTTTACAGCGGTGGTTTATGTAACCGTTTGTCATACATGATGGCCTCAACCACAACCTTCTATTAGCTGCCTTGTACGACATGCTTGCAGAAGCAGTAGTCCTATTATATACAAGGGGATTGACATAAGTCTTGGGCCTGACCATGAAGGAGATGTCACAGAGAGCTGAAATTTTGTATAGTGTTTATTCCTTTTCAATATAGCCACCGTCTGAATTGACACACTTCTGCCATCTCTGCTTGACCTTGAAAAGACCTTGGGAGTAGAACACCCTATTTTTCAAACTAAACCAGTCATCACATGCCAGTATAACCTCTTCATCGCTGTCAAAATGATTTCCTTTTAGCTGTTTTTTTTTAAGATTTCAGAATAGAAAAAAGTCTGATGGAGCCAAATCTGGAGAATATGGTGGGTGTGGAAGAATTTCAATATTCAAAACGTTGGCTGCTAGCTGCACAAGCCGTGCTTTGTGAGAGGGCGCGTTGTCTTGAAGCAAAGGAAGATTTTGAGTGCGCGTTATCCCTCGTTTCCTGGTCACAACCTTTCTTAGTTTGGTGAGAAGATCTGCATAGTACTGTCCATTAACTGTGTTGCTACGAGGCAGATAATCTTTCAAAAGGACACCTTTGATAAACAGTATTACCTCCCCTGCTTTGCAGTAGTGGTCTAACAGTGGCCAAAACTCAAGAGTATTGGTCTAACAGTGGCCAAAACTCAAGAGTATCTATTATAGGCTTCAATGGAGTCTATCTTTACACAAGATTACGCTTGGCAGAAATGTAGATAGAAGAGTAGTAAAGCTTCTATCACATGTAAGTCTTCACAAGATATTCAGATAAGCGAAAACAATGCTGGCTGTTGCTGAGCACGTTAATTCTGTAATCTGAAGACAACTTTTGTGAAGGATTTAAGCAATTATTACTTTCAGCACGGTATGCCCCCACCCCTGATTTACTCAGTGGAATTCTATTATTTTAGTATAGCTCTGTTTAGAGTGTGTGTAGTTATTTGACTGAGACAAACATGCAGTAACTTTAAAATGATTAAATCGAAGATAAATTTGTTAAATTACAAATAACAAAATTTAATAATCACTTTAGGTTTTAACAGTTGGAAATAATTTGAATAGTTGTAGATCAAGAAAAGTTATCATCACAGTCTTTAGGGAATGTGAGATATTACTAGACGTTCAAATGGCAGCATATATTTGAACTTAGCTGCCAATGACGGTTCTGCTCCTTCTTATGAGTTGGTTCTTTTCACTCTGCTCACGCTCGTCTCCGATCAAGGCTGTCGGGGGTAGCTCGTTTCCCAGAAACGTCAAGGAGAGTCTACCAAGTGGGTTCTTCTTCTTAACACATTAACTACCGAATTGAAAAGCACACTGTGGCCGAATTAAATTTTTTCCTATTTTCATCCTTTAGGTGTTTTGCACAAAGTAAGCTGTAGTTTTCGTAATTGTTTACAGATTTTTATGAATTACACGTCATTTTAAAGATAAATGAATGTACTATTACAATAAACACCGGTTGTAACTCTAATAGAGGTTGTTGCTATTTAACGGCCCTCAGATGGCCGAGGACTTGCAATATTTTCACAATCATAACTGCTTGCGCCCCATCTCTATCAAAATCACAATTTCAATCAATGTGCACACCGTTTTCACTCTTGTCCTCGTCGCTAGATCTATCAGTCAATTGTTGAAACACGTTTCTATCCTATTCAGCCGTTAGACGAGATGTACACGCATTTTTTGTAGTCCTATCCCTAGTTGCCACGGTAAACAGTTTTACACGATTTGGTAACTAACCCAAAACGCTGAAAAATATGAACATAATATCAATTTTCCAGTGTTCTACAACAACCATTCTTTGGGAATTTGTTTTCTGGTGGCAACTTAAAATCTCGAACCAGATCAGAGAGTGTTTCAGTACATGTTTCATTCGTTTTATTACTAAAATTAGATTGGCGCTCTGAGCGGCTTGCGGTCCAAATGTGATTATTTTGTGAGCCGCTGACAGCGGCTTCCGGTAGTTAATGTGTTAAAGCTTAGGCCACGGTTCCCTTCTTGTTCCAGAGATATTACTTTCTGCTGGTACCACCAATAACTATGGTAAAGAATAGAATGAAACGCTCTTCTGAGTATGGTGTTTTCCACCCCATAGTTACGGGTTCCCATCTTCCTATACCATCATCCAAATTACTCAGACTTTACCCTCGATGAGAATTAAATTTAATTCCTCGGGATAAAACTTTCTTTACATTTAAATAGAATAGCTTTCATAGTTACTTTATATTTAAATGAAAAGGTTAACAATACAGATAGAGTCTGTTTACATATACATCTCCACTGATTGAAAAGTGTTCACAATATAAATTGAATATGTTTTCATTTTACACTGATTGAAAAGTTTGAAACTTTCATTACTTTAAAATGAATATTTTCACATAGTCATTTACACTGGTTTAAAGCTTGAAAACTTAAATTAATTTTAAAGTGACTTTGTTTATAGGGACATTTACACTGCTTTGAAAATGTAAGTATTATATTTAAAATGTACATCATTTCTTTCATCTTTGCCTCCCTGCTCCATAGGAAACCTCAAACTACTTTATGCTTTTAGTTCTCTTTTACGAAGCTATCAATAAAGCAATCACCAGCCCGTGCAGTGGTGGTTCGTGAAACATCATTCTATACACTGAGGTTGCCAGCCTCAAATGACTTTGACAACCAATAGCGAGTTTCACACATTAAACTTTACATGGTAGTATATACATATATATGTTAGTTCACATGTTAGTAATAAAATATGAAATGTAAATGCACTACTTACGCTAATCTTGGCTACAAACTTGTTGCTCAGATGAATAAAAGAGACGAGTCGGTCTCTTACATGCTTCTGGGGTGTCTTTAATTTGACAATAGATTCCCTCTCTGACTCCGTGTGTTTCTTCAGTTTCCTAGTCCTGGTGTTCATTAATAAAATGTAGAGATTTCCTGTGCTTTGCAAGTCTTATTTGGTTCTCCAATAAAAGGTCCGGTTAAAAAAAGGAATTATGAATCTAGTCTTCACTCTTGGGATAGAACAAAGCAGTACGATATATCTACGACATTTTACATCAAGGAGTTTCTAAGTTTTTCTTCTATTATTTTTTCTACATTAAAGGCCCCCTTCCCGCTTGTAGGTTGTCCTTTTATGTCCAGGTTTGTTTTCTACACAGATTACGTTAAATTAAAAAAGACATTAAAAATTAATACAGAAAATAGTAAGTAAATATATGATAGTATATAGAGCTGCAAATCTTTGAGACTGATCAAAGTGATCGATGCTGTTCGGAGTCTAGTTTATTCAGAAGGATTTATTTTTTCCATCTTGACGGGCTCCATGATGGGGGCCACTTTAGACATGGAAAAACTAAAATCATGAACATTCACTGTAGGAACTAATTGGGGAAATGGCGGGAGGGGGGGGGGGGGGGGAGAGATAGCCATATAATGAAGTCTGATTCATATCTAGGCATCATTCAAAAATTATCACCGTACACACCCCGTGGATGTATCTGACTAATGAAAAGCCATCTTGGTATAAATAGTGTCGTAAGATCGCTAGACATGGAGGAAACGAAAGTGTAGATGTTAAGGATATTTCGGAAGGCAGTGTGCAACTAATCATGGAATACCTAGAGAAAGCAGGACTCAATTCGATAATAGGGATCATTAGCTTTAGGCAGATGGCGAGGTCTGATGTTGTCTTGGCGAGCGTGAAATTCACAGTGAATCAAAACTGCGAAATGGTCAGACTATATTCCTTTCTTCCCACGCATTGTTGTTATGAATCTTATCAGAAAGATCCAATCATTTCAAATCATGCAGATAGGGTGTGATATTTTCAAAAGTCCCACGTGAAATTAGGTGCATGCCTGCAAAGGTCACGTATTGCCATATATGGACATCTGATGCTTTGCATACACTCTCACAGGCAGATCGGTAGACACATATGACAACATGGGTAAGCTGTAATACTTATTACTTTATTAAAAAGTAATGTTGTCATAACAAGTCGGTCCGGAAGGATTACGTCACACTTGTCTGCCCACATGTGTCACACAGACAGTAATCTCGTTATCTGTCGTATGAGTATGCAAAAACTCCGTGTCTGCCCATCTGGATTACCAACCGAGTCGTCTTATCAGCGGTTCAATCTAAACACGCCGTCGACTATCTTATCTCAGTTGCTCACCGCAAGCCAGGATGACCGGGTAACAAACAGGTGACATCACAGAGGGGAGTATCGAATGTTTTGATAAAATCAAATATCTGCTACTTAGCAGAAAAATAACGACGAAAGAAAGAAAGAAAAGTGCGATTCTTGAGAGCACGTAATAAAAATCAGTACCACAAATGTACCGATGCTGCCGGAGAGAAACAAAGATCGATAGGGCCGCACCTATATTATATATATATATATATATATATATATATATATATATATATATATATATATATATGTAGTTTAATGTAGTTTTTTTGTGTGTGTTCCACATCAGCTCCTCTAATGTGACAATGCTGTGATATTGCTAACCTGGGACGTCTGTGTATTTTTATTGCTAGCCTGATGTTGTTGTTTCTGATCCAGCAGCGTTTGGGCTCTTGCCCTTCGGTTAGCCTTATGTAACGTATTGTAACTGTCTTTTTTTTCTTGTTGAGGTGATCACTGGCCCAAGACAGTTTACATGTTGTTAGATGTGTAGTGCGAGCGTATGATGAGTTGAGTGTGGGTGCGAATGAAGACGCGAATGTGTTTAGGCTCGTATAGATGTAGATCCTGCAACCCATACTCTCACATGCAGTAATCAAGGATGCTTTGACACTGCAGGCATGTTTCAAGACATTTATTGACGGGAACACACATAATATCAACAGGAACAGTCAGTGTAACAAGGTCATGCTGACCTGACATCGATAGGTATACATTTGGCATTCAAAAAGGTAAACATCAGAATAGACGTGCATGGTCAATAGCAAAGTTCTTCAATAATGACAGTTCGTAGCGTCGCCCTTGGCGTCTCTGACTAAACGCGTCAGATGCCTTAGTTACCTTGACACACAGGTGCAACTTGGCACTCCCGCCAATTGCACATATCAGGCTGTAGTATAATAGCCGAAAGCACAGGCCTCGTTCTGACGTCGGCCGTGTACTTCTGTTAAATAGGTTATCATCAACCCTGCAGTAATACTTATTGTAGATAGAAGTTCCGCCAATCTGCGGCTCCCACAATATATCTTCGTCACTGGATTTCTGGACAATATAAGACTAACAGTCTTGGATGGCTACCTCGAGCACAAATATATAAGTTCTGAAATGGCGGATCCGTGAACTGCTGTTCACCCTAGGTAATCCTTTACATGTTCTGCCACCGAAAAGCGTAATAATGCATAAAGGTCGGTATTACCTGGTAAATGAATCCTCAGAACTACACAAGGAATTCTGTCGTCATCCCGACGCACAGAGATTCACTGGGGAAAACTGCCATAGCAGTTACTTCGAAGATTCTCCCCGAAAAACAATGGACTCTTGGTCCCTTCAGAAAAACAGGACCTCCCGGCTTCCCGGAAGTATATCTCACTCCCGCTTAAAAAACCTTCCCATAGGCCTACGCCGAACTGTCAACCTCTGACTCTAAAGGTCAAACACAATGAATGAATAAACAAGGGAAGACAACCCCTAATCAACCTGACATCGCAGGTAAAGACACAATTATACTTATGATACAAAAATAAGCAAATAACTTGACAGATGACTCCGTCGAAAATGACAGCAACATTACTACCACCCCCCTGTAAAAAAAAAAATGCAATTTTTTTTTTTTAATATGTTCATGAGCAAGATAGCACCAGTATCACTTCTGTGCTCATGCAAACAATGAACCTAATATCAGGTACAATAGAAGAGGGTACAAATCATCTCCCAACATAGGAGAAAATATTTCCTTTAAGCCAAACAAACTAAGGGATACCATTCAAGAAACCTAAGTTGCTGGCAATACCAATCATATATCAAACATTACTAAATAATATAATCATAGCAATATACAAATGTCAATGCTATTTTAGCAACATATCACTGATGGATGGACAAAATGAAATTTGTTAAATTATCTAAACATCATCCAAATACATTTGTATTACAACATATTATGATATTAAGGACAGACCTAAGTCTGAAAATATATCAGGAAAAACTAGGACACAAGATTTAACTGGAATCATGTGGGCATCTAGACAATATGTCCGCCATCACATTATCCGAACCACGGATAGCTCGCACCGTGAAATGGAAAGGCTGAAGAGCAATAGCATAACGAGTAGATCTCGAGCTCTTCAAATCCTTACTTTGCATAGCCGTAAGAGCTTTTTGGTCGGTTTCCATAAAGAAATGCGCGCCCAGAAGGAACCTTTGTAGCTTAAGAATGGACCAAACCATAGCCAACAATTCACGGTCCAAAACCGAGTAATTCCTTTCTGCCGCATTCAGCTTCCTAGAAATATACATTACAGGATGCAGAGTTCCTGAATATTCCTGCATTAGTGCCGCTCCAATGCCAGTGGAAGAGGCATCACTACGAAGGACAAAAGTCTTATCAATCGTCGGTAGTCTTAAGATAGGATGAGATGAGAACAAATTCTTAACCTGATCCAATGAAGATTGGCATTCTTGGGACCAACGCACCATATTAGGAGAACCTTTTTTCAATAACGTTGAAAGTGGTGCCATAATGGAGGACAGATTCTCAATGAATCTTCCATAGAATTGTATCAATCCCAAGAGACTACGCACTTGCTTTTTTGTCTTCGGAACCGAGATATTTAATATCTTTGAAATGTTTTGGTCCTCTGTCTTCAACAGACCATGACCAACTCGATGACCTAGGAAGGAAATTTCACTAAACCCAACAAAAGCTTTAGAGGGTTTAGCAGTCAAACTATGCTCACGTAGAGTAGATAGCAATTCCTTCAGACCCACATAGTGTTCTTCCCAAGTATCGCTGAAAAGACAGATGTCGTCTAAATATGCAATGACATCTGCACGATCTGATAGAATTCGTCGCATCATGCGCACGAAAGTCGCTGGGGCGTTCATAAGCCCGAAAGGCATAAAATTCCATTGAAACAGACCCCTAGGTGTCGAAAAAGCAGTGAGAGGTTTGGCGTGTTCCGTCAATGGGACTTGCCAATAACCTTTCGACAAGTCTAGTTTAGTAAAGAATTTAGCTTTAGAAAGTCTAATAAGTAGATCATCTAATAACGGCATAGGTTCAGCATCGAACTTCGTAACTTGATTTAATTTGCGATAATCAACGCAAAGACGTATGTTATTGTCTTTCTTTCGAACAATAACTATCGACGAAGAATAAGCTGAAGTGGATGGTTCAATTATTTGTAGTTGAATCATTTCATCCAATTCTTTCTCGACTTGTGCTTGAAAATGAATAGGTATTGGGTATGGTCTTACTCTGATCGGATTACGATCAGTAAGTATGATGTCATGTTCTATGACATCTGTGTGTCCAGGAATGTCGGTAAGGACATCCTGATATGATTGTAACGTAGAGGATACTTGACGTTGTTCCTCAAAAGACAAGTTAGAAGAGACTGTAACGTCTCTCCACGATTCCGTTGAAGTAAGTGGAATCGTAGGAAGAGGTAAGTTCACGTCAGAAAAAATAGTTTCCTCATCCTGTATAACGGACAGGGATGAGATGTGACCATGTTGAACTGGAGAGTCGTCCGTCGCCTGGAAAATAGGCTGTAAATAGTCTGGACGTTCAATAAACTCTGTTAGCATATTTATATGGAAGGTTTTATGCCTTCCATCCACATCGACAATATAGTCGACATCAGAAATTTTCGAGACTATAGTGTATGGACCCTTCCAAGAAATGAGAAGTCTATTCTCTCTTGAGGGCAGTAAGACATATGCTTTGTCTCCAGGACAAAGTTGACGTAGGCGTCTTTTCTTATTAGCAAATCGCCTAGCTTTTTCTTTCGCAAATTCGGAAGATGAAGTTGCTAACCTGCACGATTCGATAATCTTTTCTCTAAGAGCTATAACATATTCATATGACGATTGTGTATCATCGTCAATATTATCGGAAGTTATCAAATCGTGTAACAAGGACATTGGCCCGCGCGGTTGCGCGCCAAAGACAAGTTCGAAAGGAGAAAACCCTGTATGCTCGTTGGGAACCTCTCTATAGGCAAAGAGGACTGCAGGTAAAACCCTGTCCCAATCTTCAGGATGATCCTCCGTTATCTTGCCAAGTAAGTTCTTTAGTGTCCTGTTAAGACGTTCTACCAATCCATTGGACATTGGATGATAAATACTACTGAGAGACCTTTTAATGTCTAGCGTAGCCATTACCTGAGACATAACGTCCGAAATTAACTGAGTGCCGTGATCCGACAGTATTTCTCCGGGGAATCCCAGACGAGAAAATACGAGCCAAAGAGCATCAGCGATATCGACAGTTGATATGCTCTTCAGAGGAATAGCCTCTGGCCAACGCGTGCACATGTCCACGCAAGTGAGGATAAATTGGTGTCCTCTGGCTGACTTAATTTTGAACGGACCAATGATGTCTATAGCCATTTTCTGAAACGGCCGAATCGGAATATCTGCAGCCTGAATAGGAGCAGCATGTCTCGGACCCCTAGACTTGACCTCTTGACAAATTTTGCAAGATCGGCAATAAATTCGGATGTCTTTATTCACGAATGGCCAAAAGAATGACGCAAGGACTCTAGTTTTAGTTCTGGAAAAACCCATGTGTCCCGCACACTGAGAATCGTGTGCATGCCGAAGAATTAAGGCTCTCATACACTTAGGCACAAGAATTTGCGAGTGCATAGACTTGTCCGAGTGTTGTACCATTCGTACCAATATACCATTCTTCATAGTGATATACGATTTGTGATTCGTATTTTGATTGGGATCCCCTTTCTTTGCAAGAAGGAAGTATTTCTTCAAAGAAGGATCCTCTTCTTGACGTTTAACAAACGAGTCATGGGAAATCACCAAGTGCTCGTCTTGGCTATCAACTTCATTACTATTATCAGATGAAGTTGGGGGATTAAGAGCTTGAGCTCTTGTCACCACTGCATTGACCGTTTGAATGTTTTTTTCTTCCCAACTAGAAATTTGTTGCGGGGTGCATTCCTTAACCCCATGAATACGACCGATTATAAGATCCGCAATAGGATTAGGAAGAAGACATGCATGGACATCTCCTGTGAAGAAAGGAGTGTCAATCCTAATAATAGCAGTAGGATAGCTTTCCATAGTACCACCAAATGTAACACATTTGATTGTTTTTCCAGTGGCACAGCAAGGATCTATCAGAGACTCCTTAACCCCGACGGTAGTACATCCCGAATCGAAAAGTACTGAGACTAGCCTATCATTTATTAGACCTTTATGTAAGATGAGAGATCCTCTCCCATCATGCGCAACTGTAGCAGGTAGAGCAGGAAGAGGGTGACCACAACTTAGCGTAGATACAGTTGATGAGTCAAACAATGTTAAGCATAGGGGGCATTCAGTTGCTCTCCCAAAATCGAAAGCACAACCAGTGATAGCCCTAGAGTTACCACTATCATTTACTGTATTACAGGCTCCATCAAACTCTTGTTGCGCAGAGTTTGCCTGTTGGTAAGGTCTTTTTTTGTTAAACCTAGGTCTACCTCGATTATCATTTCCCCTGTAATTATTTCGACTATCATTTCCCCTGTAATTGTTATCATATTGCCTATTGTAATCATCATTCCGGTTTGAATCCCGGTTTCTAAATTCACCATCGTCATAATCTTGACGTCGAGAATGATTACCTCGAAAATTTGAATAGTTATTATTTGGATAGCCTTTACGAAAGTGTCTCAAATTATTACCACTAAAATTACGAGAACTACCATCTTGTCTCCACTGCATAGACGAAGAACCATCATGTGTTGGATTACTCCGCTTCTGAGTGTAATTTTGATTACTTCCCCTATTCCAATTTTGTTGAGCACCCTGAAATTTTTTTCTGAAATTAGGGCCATATGGTGTTGCCGAAGCAGCTGGCAACCCTTCTTTCACTTTAGAATTGCTAACTGTAGCATGGGGATGTGCTGTGGCATACTGACAACAGTATTCCTCCATTTCTTTTAAGTTTTTAGGCTTACGCTCATGAAGGAATGCAAGAAAAGAATCATTAACAGATGACAAAACCTTATCTCGCAATAATAAGTCCATTAGACCTTCATATGTTTTCTCAATCTGAGACAACTCAACCCATCGTGTAAATGTACGACGTATCTTTGTAACAAAATCAGAGAAATCTACTCCATTTTCTGGCAACATTGTCCTAAAACGAAGACGATAGTCTTCTTGTTTTAATTGGTATTTCTTTAGTAATGCTGCCCTGACAACATCATAATTAGTCCTCTCATGTTCGTCTATTGTCATAAGAGTAGTCACTGTGTCACCTGTAAAAAATGGCATCAGTTGTTCAACATATTTTTCCTTTTTTATGTTATGCGTATCGCACAAAAATTGGAATCTATCTAGATAATCTGCTACGTCATCCTTTAAAGGATTGAAATGAGGCAATTTAATCCTACTAACAAACTCCTTTGTCGTACTCGAAGTTGTTTGCTGAGCACCCGTACTCGCCAATTTCAATTTCTCTAACTCCAAAATTGCGAGTTTTTCATCAAGTTCCATCTTCTGTTTTCTTTCCTCATGTTCCATTTTTCTAATTTCAGCCTCAGCAGCAGCTTGAAGTTTTTTTTCCTCTGCAGCAGCTTGAAGTTTTTTTTCCTCTGCAGCAGCTTGAAGTTTTTTGTCTTCCATTTCCATCTGGAATTTTCTTTCATCAGCTGCAGCTTGAGCTTTCCTCTCCTCAGCAGCAGCTTGAGCTTTTCTCTCCTCAGCCTCTCTTTGATACCTTCTTTCTTCAAGTTCTAATCTTCTATTCTCAGCTTCTAGCTTCTTTAGTTCAGCTTCTGCTTTCAATTTAATTTCCTCTTTTTGTTTCTTTTCTTCTGACTTTAATGCAATGGCGAATTGAGCAGATGAATATTCTTCCAATTCTTTACCAGACTTACCAAGGGTCAACCCTTGCTGGATGAAGAAATCCAATGTAGACATTCTGTCTAATGAGATCAGAAACCTGAAAAAAAATTAAATAAATTACCTTATCCCACTTCAATGGGAGACAAGTCTGAAATGCTAGACTTGTATACTCACTTCACTTTATTTTACTGTCTCAATCTTTGTAGATAACAAGTCTTTTATCAAAGAACTTGTATAAATATCTTATATAATATTATTTAACAAACTCTATATGAAGAGTCTACCTTATCAATAATATCAAAACATGACCAAGTATGTGTATGTAGACTGTGCATGACAGTAATGTAGTACAACCAAAAAAAAATACAAAGACAAAAATACAAAACAATACAAATGGCAACACTGTTTTAACCAAAAATGTGTAGAGAAATACACAAGAAAGGAGAGACCTACAGAATACAAACAAAACAAATCGACAATCAAAACTGAAAAACAGACAAAATATTACAAAAACAACGTTAAGTACAATTACATCACAGCTAACATCAATAGCGACCAATTGTCACTAGCAAATTTCCAAATTAAGAAAATTTGCACCTACAGACCGCTTACAGTAAGCCTCGATCAAGTGGCATATTTACCGTAAGACCCACCAACCGAAAAACCCGCAGAAAAATACACAAAACAGTAGAAGTGACATAAACATATAGCAATCAATTTCAATGTGTTGCAGAACAAGTTCAGTCACAGCTGAAACTAAAATAAATTTCTTGCTCCTTGCGAACACAGAAACGAAATGTCAAACGCGCACTGAACGTCAAATCCACTGTAACATAAAGTGGTATTCACGAACCAAAGTTACTATGACCTTCTCAAATTAGGGCTTGCACATTGAATGTTTACAATTTCACGTACTGTTTACAGACACTTGACCTCCAACAATGTAGCTTGAATGCTCTGACCTAGAAAAGTCTGTTGTTGAATGAAACGTGTAACAACCCGCAGTACTGTTTACAATAGGAACCCGCCTTCTATGCAGTTATGGTCCACGTAGCAAATGCCTAGTAGTTCACTTCAGTACTTGTCTTGTTATGCTTTATGTAGCATTATAATATAAATGCTCGTACTGTTTATTTGTGTCAACCGTTGATGACCTATATCTGTCCTGTTGTAGCCAAAACTTGCAAGTGTAGAATTAGCGCTGTGTGTTACGGCTGTCCCGTGTGTAGCTTAGACCCACAGATCAGAAGTGTAATGTGTACTTGTCCTTCTTGTAACTTTCTCGACAAAACTGGAGACATCATACATGTAACAGCCAACCAGGAATGTAAATTTCTGGATCCATAAATGTCAACAATAATGTCAAATGCTCGCTCTGTTCTTTTTAAACCCACAGATCTGGTCCATCAGAAATGTAAGTTTCTAGGCCACATTGGCGACAAGAAATGTATCATAAGAGCCCACGTAACTGGTCCACCAGAAATGTAACTGTCTTTTTTTTCTTGTTGAGGTGATCACTGGCCCAAGACAGTATACATGTTGTTAGATGTGTAGTGCGAGCGTATGATGAATTGAGTGTGGGTGCGAATGAAGACGCGAATGTGTTTAGGCTCGTATAGATGTAGATCCTGCAACCCATACTCTCACATGCAGTAATCAAGGATGCTTTGACACTGCAGGCATGTTTCAAGACATTTATTGACGGGAACACACATAATATCAACAGGAACAGTCAGTGTAACAAGGTCATGCTGACCTGACATCGATAGGTATACATTTGGCATTCAAAAAGGTAAACATCAGAATAGACGTGCATGGTCAATAGCAAAGTTCTTCAATAATGACAGTTCGTAGCGTCGCCCTTGGCGTCTCTGACTAAACGCGTCAGATGCCTTAGTTACCTTGACACACAGGTGCAACTTGGCACTCCCGCCAATTGCACATATCAGGCTGTAGTATAATAGCCGAAAGCACAGGCCTCGTTCTGACGTCGGCCGTGTACTTCTGTTAAATAGGTTATCATCAACCCTGCAGTAATACTTATTGTAGATAGAAGTTCCGCCAATCTGCGGCTCCCACAATATATCTTCGTCACTGGATTTCTGGACAATATAAGACTAACAGTCTTGGATGGCTACCTCGAGCACAAATATATAAGTTCTGAAATGGCGGATCAGTGAACTGCTGTTCACCCTAGGTAATCCTTTACATGTTCTGCCACCGAAAAGCGTAATAATGCATAAAGGTCGGTATTACCTGGCAAATGAATCCTCAGAACTACACAAGGAATTCTGTCGTCATCCCGACGCACAGAGATTCACTGGGGAAAACTGCCATAGCAGTTACTTCGAAGATTCTCCCCGAAAAACAATGGACTCTTGGTCCCTTCAGAAAAACAGGACCTCCCGGCTTCCCGGAAGTATATCTCACTCCCGCTTAAAAAACCTTCCCATAGGCCACGCCGAACTGTCAACCTCTGACCCTAAAGGTCAAACACAATGAATGAATAAACAAGGGAAGACAACCCCTAATCAACCTGACATCGCAGGTAAAGACACAATTATACTTATGATACAAACATAAGCAAATAACTTGACAGATGACTCCGTCGAAAATGACAGCAACACGTATATTCATGTTGTTGCCTTAATGTGATGGTATACTGATGTTACTTCACTCACTGATAGGACAGCTAATAATAGCCCCTTCAGTCATAACTGACTATGGGAATGCGCCCCTGGGGGTCACTGCCCTCAGCTGATTTTTTTCCTGGTGTTTCTTTCGACGTTTTCTCCTCTCTTTTGCTTGATGTGAGAGCTTATTTTCGCCCAATCTGAGGTGGCGCCGTAGAGACCATCACCACTTGGGGTGATCGGCAGCTTCATCCTCCCAGGTTGATGGATTTATGTCCAGTGCCCTCATGTCTCTCTTGCACACATTTTTAAACCTCAGCTGCCGTCGCCCAACTGTTCTTTTGCCATCTGCCAGTTGTCCGTAGAAGATATCTTTCAGGATGCAACCATCTTCCATGCAGCGGACAGCTAATAGCTGCCGAATTACAGAACGGCAGGCTGATTTAGCTGCAACAGTATTATAGTGTTGGCGGCGTGATGTGTTGGTATTTTGGCGTAGTTGACAGCACAATGGAGGTTCAGACCAGTGGCGTAGGTACAATGAAACCCCCCCCTCCCCCCCCCCCCCTTTCCCCCCCCCCCCCCTCCAACAAATTAAGTGGTGCCTGCCTTACATATTGGGTTCAACAACTATAAATGAATATACCACAAATCTGTATTTAAAAAATTAACTACTTACTTTATCATCAACATCAACCTTTAGCTCCCCAAGGACTATAGGCCTTCAACAATGCTGTACCAAGTACTCCTGTCCTATGCCATTCGCTCAAGCCTTTTTCAATTTCTTCTTTATCACTTTCATGTTTGTCCCCAGAGACCTGTATGTCGTTTAACACAGAAACTATGGAGCATTTGTGCGCTCCTCTAGTATTGGTTTCTGTAGCTATTTGTTTGACATAATGGGGTTGCCATCCACATGGACAGCTCTCACGAGGTAACAGTAGTTATATTCTTTCGTTGTCTCCTTAGAGACCTCTGGGAATTACACGGGCTGCCATTAACATTATCTTTATCACTCTTCATCTCCCCCAGGAGCATAGGCTTTCAACAAACTTACACCAAGTCAACCTGTCCCGTGCCATCAGCTCAAGGTCTTTCCGTGTCTTCTTCGTGCCCTTGATGTCCGTTCGTGCCATTCTCTTCTCCTTCTGTTCCTTGGTGTCCCTCTGTCTCTTTTTCCTTGGGATTCCATAACAAAGACAGTCCGGTAATGCTATCAACAAGTTTCCTCATTGTGCGCCCCATGCCTCTCCAGCGGCTTCTTCTCATCTCTTGTTTCACTGACACTTGTCTGGTTCTTGTCATTAGTTCCACATTTGTGATCTTGTAATTAAATAGTGTACACTTTTTCCTTGCACAATACTGGGTAGGTAAAAAAAGTCAAGCCCCACAGACAATTTGTTTTATAAACTAAATTGAAAGTTCGAATTGACTGCCATAAACAACTGATTTGAGGTGGCCACCATAAAAAAATAATTCATAGGAGTTAGGTCCGGAGACCTAGGTGGCAATTCAATGGGTCTACGTCGTCCAATCCTTTCGCCTGGAGATAATTCTTGCAAAATCTGCATCCCCAAAAAGCAACCCCATACCATAATTTGTGGTTTGTTTTGCACATGTCCTTCCGTTACCCTTTGTGGGTTGTCAATGGCCTAATATCGTGCATTATATCTGTTGAGTGAATCATTAAGGTGAAACCCTGCTTCATCGCTGAACATGGTACGCTTTTCAAGCCGTCTATATAATAAATTGCCTATGGCGCGTGACTTTTGACCTACCCTGTATAATCAAAAACAATACTAACTAATTGTACTGCAAATTAACTCGCTGGCCAACGAGTTTTTTCATTTTTTTATATGTAGCATACACATGCTGAGTTAATCTGTTTCCCATGTGTTACTGACGTTCCCTTATATTGTTGGAAACTTCTCAAAGATTCACTTCACACGACGGGTTTTTTCTTTGCATCTGCTTAGTTAAGTTTCTAATGTTTAGCTTGTTAACATTGGCTCGATGTAAAAGAAAGATCTATATGGTGACTAAAAGACAGACTGACTGGCAGAAAATGCGACTAAAAGACAGACTGACTGGCAGACAATGCGACTAGAAGACAGACTGACTGGCAGACAGAGTGACTAAAAGACAGATTGACTGGCAGACAGAGTGACTAAAAGACAGACTGACTGGCAGACAGAGTGACTTAAAGACAAACTGACTGGCAGACAGAGTAACTAAAAGATAAAGTGAATAAAAGACAGGACTGAATGGCAGACAGAGCGACTAAAAGACAGACTGACTGTCACGAAATGGATTTAGGACTAGAGACTGTCTACCTATAGTGACAAGACACTAGTGAGAAGGAAGACTGGAAAATTAGATTCAGATAGAAATATAGTGCAAAAAGTGAAAGTTGAGACCATTGGCTCCGAGGTTGAGAACCGAGGTTGATTCTTTCCTCGCCACTTCGGACGTGTAAATTGCTATGGCCTCGAACCACCTCTAACTACCCTATGGGGATAAGGTTCAATTAAGATTCACAAACACCAAGGTACAGACAACATATAGCTACTGTACTAACGGAAATGACTGATGCCAGCTACAATTTATACAAGTTTATTATACACCTATAAACAACAAACATATGCATGTCCCATACATCAAGTGCGAGGATGCACTCCTGAAACAAAATCAAGCACAGTTAAAAATGCATCAACCCCAACCCTTCTCCCACAATTGCAACCTGTATGGAGAAAGAAGGTAAGGTTAACTGAAATGAACTACACTGCACTTGATGTCGCCTACACTCCAAACTAGCTGTTCTAAATTCTAACTCTAACTCTAAGTCCACTGATAGCTGGAACGACGGCGAAGTGACTACACAATCTCTGCACAGACTTCGGTTCTACACAGCCTATCCTGGAATCTCCTGAACACAACTAACTGCACCTCTAAACTTCAGCAGCTGTCCTCTGCTATGATTCACCAAAACTAACAGTTCTGCCTATCTGTGCTGACTTCAGTAGAGAGAATGTTTACCCTATCTCTCTCCACTAACTCTGGACTTGATGACTGAGGGTTAACAGAACCCCACTGGATTCTGGACTGGAACTGTAGCGGACTTCTACCACTCGGAAATTACCTGCCCGAGTACCTATAACTGGGCTGTCGGCTTTATTATGGCCGTGAAGAAACGAACACAAAATTACCACACCGCTGGCAGCCTGCCAAATCTGCGTGTGTAACGAGCGTCAGAGCTCAGGATTTATCCACAAAAAATCCTATTCGCTGGAAAATGTCTTCCCCTGGTTGGGAAAACGTATTTTCTTCCTCTCCGTCCACTACTGGCAACTAACGTAAAACCCTTGCGGTTCTGCGAATGCCCCAACTTTGCCGTGGGAGAAATTTTGTGGTCTCAAAATTCCGCTCTCATTCCCACAAAGCCGGTACCTGCTGTTTTAGACAAAACAAAACAACAGCTAAACAAACCATAATAATACATTTCAAATAACAATTAACTTCCTTACTCTTCACCACGTCACTTCCCTCTCTACCTGAGCCTACAAAGTAAACATTGGCTAACCCAGATCGCTTGTTCTGCCTGACTAACTCCGAGCAACAACAATATTTTCAATGGCCCGTCTGGGCAGACGTACTGTGGCCTACTTCTTACGCTGACACTAATGCCGTAATGTTTAACACAACTAAAACTAGCCTTCTCTAGGAATTCCTAAAATTCCCGTCAATAATAGTAATCACATTCAAAATGAAATACAAAATAATTCCCTTAACATAAATAAATGTCATCTCCATCTTCTGAATACACAGAATAACAAAGCACAATCAATAACCTATAACCCTGTTTACGCTAGCATCTACATGCCGTCAAAAGTTATACATAACCCCTGATTATCAAATTGAAAACCCCGTAGTTCAACCACGTGTTTATAATTTTATGACCACGTGCTTATCTCCCCCTCGTCCCTCTGAACGTCGTATCAATAACAATTCCGTAACCAACGCGCCCACGCGCTTCCAAATTATGCCTCTTTCACTCCCGTCCACAGATATATGCGTAACTATATAAATAGCGAGCATCAATACTCTCACTAAAATCACAAATAAAAATACACATTACGCGCTCCCGACTATTCTGTAAATAAATAAAATTCGCAGATGCGAGTTTCTCTCCCGACCGACTTTGCAATAATACAAAGCGGTGATATCTCAACTTTTAAACCATGCCGCTATTCTTTCAACAAGGAATTAAATGGACCTAGTTTCTCATGTCTATCACTCAGATCGAATTGATGGCTCTGGAGTTAAATTAAACTAAACTGCCCAAAGAAACTTAAATGATCGGCTAGGACTAGAAAAATTAAATAAAGTCCTCACGCAAAAATTCATGCTTACCAAATCTCGAATGTCCAACTGAAGGCAATCGACTTGACTGGCAACCCGGCTTTGGCAATTTTTTTTCATTAAAAGAGAAAGAAACTATGAAATATAGGCCTTTTATAATCAAGACCCCCACGCGCCGACTTCGTGACGTCATATGCGCGGCGTGGTTGTAAAGCCAATGAGAGCTCTGCATTTCAACTGCAGTTATCTCTCAGCCAATCAGAACCTAGATCGTTCTGATGTAACGTGCATGGGTTTTAGACAAAGAAACGAGATTAAGCCTAGCCCTATACTGCGGAAATGAAGCAAAAATGGCCGCAATTAATTTAACTCCCGAAAAATGCGTATATGGCCACGCAATATCTTTAAAAAAAGACAATCTGGTGCCAATCCTGATCTAGCATCTATAATCTTTCTTCTAGAAAAATACTGTCTAATTCCCTACACCCCCATTCTAAACACATAAAGAAGAACCATAAAGCAGATGAGATCAAACTCCCTCGTGATCTCATCTTGAAAAAAAACGTAAATAATAGAAGGAGAAGAAACATGGAGAAGGATTTTTCTGTAATCCCTCCAAAAATAGTGAACCAAATGCAAGGAAAAAAAGACATGGGCCATTTGAAAGACAGAATCTCAGTACTTTCGTCACATCACTCCCACCTTCGAAGATTGAGCATCGATCTCATTACTGAAATCTCTGTGTTTCACACTGGCCCTTATTCCTGTCTACCCAGCTGTCTATGAGCACTTCCTCCTTTTCCGTGTTCTCTTCCGGAGCTAAGTGCCGGCTTAAGAAATCCGCTCCCACATTATCTTTTCCCGGGATATATTGTACCGAAAACGAGTACATGCCCAACAATAAAGCCCATCTCATTATTTTAGCGTTATTGTGCTTGTTGGCTCCCAAAAATGCCAAAGGAGCGTGGTCACTTTGTACTATGAATGTGACCCCGTATAGGTATTCGTGGTGTTTGCGAATTCCGGAAACTAATGCAAGGCACTCTCGTTCTATTGTTGAGTAGTTTCTTTCAGCCGCATTAAGTTTCCTACTGGCATAGGAGACTGGGAACAACAGCCCTTGTTGTGCTTCGTCGGCCTGTAAAAGAGTGGATCCAATTCCTATGGCGCTTGCATCCACTCTTAACACAAAGGGTTTTGTTAGATCCGGGAGCCGAAGTATTGGCGAACTGGTCAGCAGCTCCTTAAGAGTGGTGTATGCTCCTTCACATTCTGCTGTCCAACGAATTTTTTCCGGCTGACCTTTCCGAGTGAGGTCGGTCAACGGCCCTGTTAAGCTATTAAAATTCGGAATGAATTTTTGATAATAGGCGCACAAGGAGATAAAAGATCTCGTGTCTTTTTTTGTGATGGGGCGGGCTGCTCTCCTTATTTTCTCCACGTTTTTGTCCAGCGGCCACATGCATCCGTGGGCGATAGTGTGGCCTAGGAAGTCTAGGGTGTCAAACCCGAGTAAACATTTGCTCGGGCGGGCGGTAAGCCCCGCCTCCTTCAATCTCCCGAGGAGCGAAGCGACAGTGGCTATGTGTTCCTCCTCCGTTTCCGTTGCGATGAGGATATCATCCATAAAATTGTGAATGTGGGGGTTTTGCAACGGCCCTAATAGCTTCCTCATCATTCGGGTGAAAGCACCCGGGGCATTATGTAACCCAAACGGCATGACATTAAACGTATAGTGCCCTTCACTAGTGCTAAAGGCCAACATCGGCCTGACGTCCTCTTTCACCGGAATTTGATAATAGCCTTTACTTAGGTCTATTTTCGAGAAGATTTTTGCCTGGCTTAATTTGGAAAACAGTTCCGCAGGGCTGGGGAGGGCTTCCGGTTGAAATTCCGTTACGGTGTTGAGCAATCGATAATCGATGCACAGCCTGGTCTCACCGTTAGGTTTTTGTAAGAGGACCACGCTTGAACTGTATGGGGATGTGGTTTCAGAAATGATGTTGGCCGCCAGTAGTTTTTCAATTTCCTCCCGTAACGCAGCGGCTTTGGCGTATGGAACCGGATATATTTTAGTCCGTACCGGGGTGTCGTCTTTCAGTTTCATCTCAAATTCTGAGAGGTGGGTGAGTCCAGGCTTATCCGTTAAAACGTCGGTGTATTGTTGTAATACAGTCCTGAGTTCTCGCGCCGCTCCTACTGAAAGATTGTCCCCAAATTTCACGTCTCGGTACGACTCTGTTTGGTGTAGGGGGTACTCTCCGTAATTCTCTGGGTCGTCCTCTTCCTCAATAGCTACCGCCAATGCTAACAGGTGGTCTTGAGATGGTGGGGTTCGTTCTAAAAATTTCTTAAGGAGATTTACGTGGTATATCTTCCTTTTTCCCCTGATAGCGATGCGGTAGTTAGTGTTAGAGATTTTCTCTAACACCTCGAAAGGCCCCTGCCATCCAATGCGCAGTTTGTTTTCTCCGGTGGGAAGTAACAACAAGACCTTCTCCCCTACCTGGAGCTCTCTTTCCTTGGCCGTCTTGTTGTATCTCTGCGCCTGTTTTGCGCGAGCCTTACGGAGGTTATCTGAGGCCACTTTCCAACCTAACTGTAGTCGCTCCTTCAGCTCTTCAACATATTTGGAGGCCGACACCGTTGTCTCATCTGCCTTCCGATCTGTCATAGACCTGAACAGAGCCTCCAATGGGCCCTTGATCGGCCGCCCGAACAATAGGGTGGCTGGCGGGTAGCCTGTAGAAGCTTGGGGGACTTCGCGATACGCAAACAGGGCGGCGGGAATAAAAAGATCCCAGTCCTCTGGCCGCTCCTGCCCTAACTTGCGCAACATCGTCATCAAGCTGCCGTTGAACCTCTCCACGAGACCATTTCCTGCCGGGTTATACGGACTGGTATGTATGTGTTGGGTCCGGAGAATGTTGAAGATCTCCTCCATCAACAAGCTGCGAAATTGGGAGCCATTATCTGTCAACACTTGCTGAGGAAATCCCAGTCTTGTAAAGATTTGCAGCAAGGCTTCTGCAACATGCTTCGAGTCAGTGACCGCCAGGGGTATGGCCTCTGCCCACATGGTGCACACATCGACTAGTGTCAGAATAAACCTGTTCCGCCGCTTAGTTCTTTCTAATGGGCCTACAATGTCAACCGCCACTCGTTCGAAGGGGGTACCGACGATGGGCATCTCTCCTAACGGGACTGGGGGTGTCCAGTGTTTGGGTGCCACTCTCTGACATTGAGCACAAGATTTCACAAATCTTATGATGTCCGGCGTCATTCCCGGCCAGAAATAATGGGCCGATATTCTGTGTATGGTGGCCCCCTGGCCCATATGTCCACTAAATGGAAGCGCATGCCCCATTTCTAAAATCTGCAGCCTATACTTGGCTGGCACTACCAATTGGTTATGCCCCTGCTCTTCACCTCCTTCTCTGCGATAAATCAGCCCGTCCTTCTTGAAGAAATTCCCTTTTTGTTTGGGGTCCTTCGATGTGGGCAATTTCCGAAAACAGGCCGTCAGGGTCGGATCCTGTTGTTGGGCCTCCTGCAATTCCTGGGGTAACGGATTAATGGGGGCTTCCTTTTCCCGCTCCTTCTTGGCTTGTTCCCTAGTAATCACTGCGGCTACTACTTCCGGTTCCTTTGGGTCCCCTAGGTACACATACCTACATCCCAAAATGACCTCGAAAAGGGGCCCCTCCATTACGGCCGCCTTGATCGTGCCCCTGACAAATTTCGACACTATCTCGATCTGCGCTACTGGGAGGCGCATTGGAGCATCTCCCTTCAACACCCCACATATCTCCACAAATTCTCCTGTCATCTGTTCGGGCTTTACTAGATGATGACCCACCAGACATTCGAAACTTAAGCCGGTATCATACAAACACTCGGTTTCAACCCCATTCACAGTTACCCTTCCCCTCGTGGAAGGTCGGTCACTGGTAGGTCGAGAATCCTGCTCCTTCTCCAAGTCTGGTATAGAAGTTTGTAAACAGGCTACTCTCTTCGGGGGGTTTTCCCGGCTTCCCCCTGCTCTCCACTGCGAGTTATAATTATTTCTGCTGCCCCACTGCCGGCCAGGGGCGTGTTTCCGGGCCGGGTCCCTCCTTGGCTCCTCTCGTTTATCCGGCGGGTTGGGGCCCCTCGCGGAGCTCAAAGCAGGTGGAGGGGGCTCTCGGGTGTTAGGCCCGTTAGTTGGCTTGTCGGGAGAGGTGTTATGTCCTCGGGTTGGCGGGTCAGGGTTTTTCCGTTTCTGGCCCAGGACTTCAGCCTGTGCCGACTGGAACCTTTCAGCAAATAGAATAATCTGGTCCAGTTGCTGGGCGCCCTGCTCCGCCAGGTACTTCCTTAAGTCCGGAGACATGTTGGCCTTTATCTGTTCGCACATGATGAGCTCTTCGAGTCCTTCAAACGATTTCGCCAGTCCCGACAACTCTCTCCAGCGAGTGAGGTAATTCCTCAGCCTCTCTGCGAACTGGGGAAAACTTTCTCCTTTCTCCAGTCGACTTTCCCTAAACATCGTTTGGCACTTCCGGGGAGTCCATTGGAATCGCTGTAACAGGGCGTTCCGCAGAGCCTCAAAGTTACCTTGGTCATCTACCAGCATCTTGCTATAGACCTCATACGCATGTCCTCTTAGAGATTGAGATAATTTGAGACACCAAAGACTATCATCCAGCCCGTATGCCTTTGCCATCCGTTCAAATTTTTCTAAAAATACCTCAATTTTCTCATTCCCGTTAGGAAAAGAGTCCATCGGAAAATTCATGGCTGCCATCCGGGGCCCTCCGTTTCCTGAGGTGTCTGTTGCCCCTGCTCCGGGAGAATCTCCGTTAGCCGAACTGCCTTCCGAAGATCGGTACTGCAGTTCCAGTGAACGCAGGGCAAGTTCATGCTGTCTCTCTGCTGCCTTCTCCCTCTCTTGGGCTTCCCTCTGTGCTAACTTCTCCTGGGCTTCCCTCTGTGCTATCTTCTCCTGGGCTTCCCTCTCTGCTTTTCTCTCTTCTTTCTCTGCTTCCAATTTACGCAGGTCTTTCTCCGCTTCCCTTTTCTCTCTCTCCGTCTGCCGGTCCTGTTCCCTCATAATGTAAGCCCTAGTCTCGGCCTCATTCATCCCCATGCTTTTAGCTGCGTCCTTCCATGCAGTAAGTAGCTTGACCAATTCAGCCATCTTACCTGACAAATCAGCAGTACTCACAACGAGGGGAAATGACAAAAAAGGAACAAGAAAAATTTACTGTTACCTACTATGAATATGCTGTCGCAAAAACCCGCACTCAGACTAGCACCAAGTCTGACTAATAACTACCTGAAAAAAATTCAAGTTATCCAGCTACCCAAAACCCGAATTTACTTTCCGGTCAAGAAAAAAATTCCATTAGCCATCAATTACTTCTAAGTCATAAACAACCTTACAACCACTATCATCTATACTAACTGGAACCTGTGGAAAAAAACTTATAGCTGGATCAGTCTTAATATAGCTCAAGTCTAGGGGATTTTTTTTGAAATCTATTTCCAGAACTTTCTTCAGAGACAATCTATGAATCTAGAATTGATCCCAACAAAGATGATCCCAAGGACGACGCCACCACTTTGTCACGAAATGGATTTAGGACTAGAGACTGTCTACCTATAGTGACAAGACACTAGTGAGAAGGAAGACTGGAAAATTAGATTCAGATAGAAATATAGTGCAAAAAGTGAAAGTTGAGACCATTGGCTCCGAGGTTGAGAACCGAGGTTGATTCTTTCCTCGCCACTTCGGACGTGTAAATTGCTATGGCCTCGAACCACCTCTAACTACCCTATGGGGATAAGGTTCAATTAAGATTCACAAACACCAAGGTACAGACAACATATAGCTACTGTACTAACGGAAATGACTGATGCCAGCTACAATTTATACAAGTTTATTATACACCTATAAACAACAAACATATGCATGTCCCATACATCAAGTGCGAGGATGCACTCCTGAAACAAAATCAAGCACAGTTAAAAATGCATCAACCCCAACCCTTCTCCCACAATTGCAACCTGTATGGAGAAAGAAGGTAAGGTTAACTGAAATGAACTACACTGCACTTGATGTCGCCTACACTCCAAACTAGCTGTTCTAAATTCTAACTCTAACTCTAAGTCCACTGATAGCTGGAACGACGGCGAAGTGACTACACAATCTCTGCACAGACTTCGGTTCTACACAGCCTATCCTGGAATCTCCTGAACACAACTAACTGCACCTCTAAACTTCAGCAGCTGTCCTCTGCTATGATTCACCAAAACTAACAGTTCTGCCTATCTGTGCTGACTTCAGTAGAGAGAATGTTTACCCTATCTCTCTCCACTAACTCTGGACTTGATGACTGAGGGTTAACAGAACCCCACTGGATTCTGGACTGGACCTGTAGCGGACTTCTACCACTCGGAAATTACCTGCCCGAGTACCTATAACTGGGCTGTCGGCTTTATTATGGCCGTGAAGAAACGAACACAAAATTACCACACCGCTGGCAGCCTGCCAAATCTGCGTGTGTAACGAGCGTCAGAGCTCAGGATTTATCCACAAAAATCCTATTCGCTGGAAAATGTCTTCCCCTGGTTGGGAAAACGTATTTTCTTCCTCTCCGTCCACTACTGGCAACTAACGTAAAACCCTTGCGGTTCTGCGAATGCCCCAACTTTGCCGTGGGAGAAATTTTGTGGTCTCAAAATTCCGCTCTCATTCTCACAAAGCCGGTACCTGCTGTTTTAGACAAAACAAAACAACAGCTAAACAAACCATAATAATACATTTCAAATAACAATTAACTTCCTTACTCTTCACCACGTCACTCCCCTCTCTACCTGAGCCTACAAAGTAAACATTGGCTAACCCAGATCGCTTGTTCTGCCTGACTAACTCCGAGCAACAACAATATTTTCAATGGCCCGTCTGGGCAGACGTACTGTGGCCTACTTCTTACGCTGACACTAATGCCGTAATGTTTAACACAACTAAAACTAGCCTTCTCTAGGAATTCCTAAAATTCCCGTCAATAATAGTAATCACATTCAAAATGAAATACAAAATAATTCCCTTAACATAAATAAATGTCATCTCCATCTTCTGAATACACAGAATAACAAAGCACAATCAATAACCTATAA
The DNA here is from genome assembly GCA_024509875.1 of Oreohelix idahoensis. Taxonomy (NCBI): domain Eukaryota; kingdom Metazoa; phylum Mollusca; class Gastropoda; order Stylommatophora; family Oreohelicidae; genus Oreohelix; species Oreohelix idahoensis. The sequence goes on from JAMPIV010001872.1 coordinate 1,449,138, forward strand.
CCCTGTTTACGCTAGCATCTACATGCCGTCAAAAGTTATACATAACCCCTGATTATCAAATTGAAAACCCCGTAGTTCAACCACGTGTTTATAATTTTATGACCACGTGCTTATCTCCCCCTCGTCCCTCTGAACGTCGTATCAATAACAATTCCGTAACCAACGCGCCCACGCGCTTCCAAATTATGCCTCTTTCACTCCCGTCCACAGATATATGCGTAACTATATAAATAGCGAGCATCAATACTCTCACTAAAATCACAAATAAAAATACACATTACGCGCTCCCGACTATTCTGTAAATAAATAAAATTCGCAGATGCGAGTTTCTCTCCCGACCGACTTTGCAATAATACAAAGCGGTGATATCTCAACTTTTAAACCATGCCGCTATTCTTTCAACAAGGAATTAAATGGACCTAGTTTCTCATGTCTATCACTCAGATCGAATTGATGGCTCTGGAGTTAAATGAAACTAAACTGCCCAAAGAAACTTAAATGATCGGCTAGGACTAGAAAAATTAAATAAAGTCCTCACGCAAAAATTCATGCTTACCAAATCTCGAATGTCCAACTGAAGGGCAATCGACTTGACTCTGGCAACCCGGCTTTGGCAATTTTTTTTCATTAAAAGAGAAAGAAACTATGAAATATAGGCCTTTTATAATCAAGACCCCCACGCGCCGACTTCGTGACGTCATATGCGCGGCGTGGTTGTAAAGCCAATGAGAGCTCTGCATTTCAACTGCAGTTATCTCTCAGCCAATCAGAACCTAGATCGTTCTGATGTAACGTGCATGGGTTTTAGACAAAGAAACGAGATTAAGCCTAGCCCTATACTGCGGAAATGAAGCAAAAATGGCCGCAATTAATTTAACTCCCGAAAAATGCGTATATGGCCATGCAATATCTTTAAAAAAAGACAATCTGGTGCCAATCCTGATCTAGCATCTATAATCTTTCTTCTAGAAAAATACTGTCTAATTCCCTACACCCCCATTCTAAACACATAAAGAAGAACCATAAAGCAGATGAGATCAAACTCCCTCGTGATCTCATCTTGAAAAAAAACGTAAATAATAGAAGGAGAAGAAACATGGAGAAGGATTTTTCTGTAATCCCTCCAAAAATAGTGAACCAAATGCAAGGAGAAAAAGACATGGGCCATTTGAAAGACAGAATCTCAGTACTTTCGTCACACTGACTAGCAGACAGAGTGAATAAAAGACAGACTGACTGGCAGACAGAGTGAATAAAAGACAGACTGACTGGCAGACAGAGTGAATAAAAGACAGACTGACTGGCAGACAGAGTGAATAAAAGACAGACTGACTGGCAGACAGAGCGACTAAAAGACAGACTGACTGGCAGACAGAGTGAATAAAAGACAGACTGACTGGCAGACAGAATGAATAAAAGACAGACTGACTGGCAGACAGAGCGACTAAAAGACAGACTGACTGGCAGACAGAGTGAATAAAAGACAGATTGACTGGCAGACAGAGTGACTAAAAGACAGACTGACTGGCAGACAGAGTGAATAAAAGACAGACTGACTGGCAGACAGAGTGAATAAAAGACAGACTGAATGGCAGACAGAGCGACTAAAAGACAGACTGACTAGCAGACAGAGTGAATAAAAGACAGACTGACTGGCAGACAGAGCGACTAAAAGACAGACTGACTGGCAGACAGAGTGAATAAAAGACAGACTGACTGGCAGAAAGAGTAACTAAAAGACAGACTGACTGGCAGACAGAGTAACTAAAAGACAGACTGACTGGCAGACAGAGTGAATAAAAGACAGACTAACTGGCAGACAGAGCGACTAAAAGACAGACTGACTGGCAGACAGTGACTACAAAACAGGTCTACTGGCAGGCAGACAAACAGATAGATTTTGTCATCATTCATTTCACTTTTCGCTCTCAATGGAACACACATCTACCACAGAAGCTCGTCCCCAGGAATACTACACAAAAGTATGCATGTGTTCTTAGAGCGGTAGTTTTCTTTGACAAATTGTTTTCTTGACGAGGCTGCTAGCCCAATGTGAAACTTCACATTATTTGCCTCTTATGATATGCCTGATATCTTACTTTGTCTGATCAACAGATTTACATTGTTATATTTATACTCATGTACAACATTTTATCTGGATTATCCCGCCATTAGTCACGTGCTGGCAACCTCACTACCTAAAGCTGCAATTAACTCTTTTACTCCGGCGTCTGTGGCCTAATGGATATGAACGCAGTTTCATAATCCAGATATACCAGGTTCGAAACCTGCTGCAGGCGGTTTGGTAGCAGATCGCTTTGTGTGGATTTTTAACAATGGTATAAGCGCCGTACCGTTCAGAAAGCAATGGCAAACTACTGAATGAAAAAAAATTGCCTAGAAAAATCACAAACAGCCAATAAAAGCTGGGGTTGATGGCCACGTCCTGTAAAGGATAAGCAACTAACTAACTCCGGAACAACGCTCAGAGTGTTGGCCACATTTGACACCTGTGCCAAAACAACTCTATGAGCGTTGTTTTTAGTCTATCACGAATTAAAATTACGGCACAGGGTGGAAAATAATTGCGGAGTCAAAGAGCTAAAACCATCGCTGCAAGCAAACGCAAATGATTGGTGCAGGCTTCCCGAGGACATGCTGCAGTGCTGACTCCTTGCTCCGTTTGGATTGCAAAGAGTTGGTGGAGGCTTCCCAGGAACAACTACAGTACTGATTCCATGTTCCGTAAGGAGAGACAAGGAGAAAGAAGAAGACGAAAACTGTTCTCTGTCAGCTCTAAGTCTCTGAGTTTGTTTCCTTTTTAAAATTCAACAACCATTCTCCAGCGCCCGAGTGGCAGAGGAGTTAGAGCGTTTGCTTCTCGGGGCAATGGGACCAAGTTCGTAACCATGACGCACCAGTCTACCCAACTGGCAAAAAGTTGAAAGAAAAAGGTATATGACTCTTTCTCTTGATTTAGGGAAGACAAGGCACCGAGGAATGGATCAGGGCAGCCCACCTCATAAAGTTGAGACTGAGTTTAGGTGAAATCTATAACACTTCACACCCCTTCAGCAGTTTATGCTATGTGACTACATTAACCTGTTTACTATCACTCACAACTCTCACGTCTATCGTAGTTGCTCCCCCTCCCATACAGATTTACACTATGCTTCGTGGGCGAAGACTAACGAAAGGATAAAAACCTGATACGACTAGAGAGTCCAACAAGGACCCAGACACTGAACAGAATGTACCCAGCATGGACACGGGCCAAGTTCTATATGTATGCAAATAAAGGAGTCGCTTTAACTGCGGTCGCCATAAGCGTGAGCGAAATGAAGGTTGATATACGTGGTTCTGATCAGGATGTGTGAGTGACTGACTACGTGGATTGCAGACGCTCATCAAAAAGCAAAAAATCTCCTGGGGTTAAAAGGAAGGGACAAATAAAAAGTCGGATTAAAAAACATACTTTGGAGATAGGACTTTTTATACAAGTCTAGCATTGATAGGAAACTCTAGTCACAGCTCTACAACACGAGACAATCTGATTATCAGAAGTCGGCGCCTCATCGTCAGACAAGCGTTTCGGTCCTTTTAAGGGCTCAACAGCGTGAGTGAAGTGAAGGTTAGTATACGTGGTTCTGATCAGGATATGTGAATGACTGACTACGATAATTAAAGACGCTCATGGAAACAAAGGAGTCTTTCGGGGTTTAAAGGGAATGAAAAAAAAAAATAATAATAATTAAAGATACAACTTTTCTTAAAGTCTAGCATTGTAACTTAGCCTTAGCATCAGTATGTGTTAGAGAGTGTAACTTAGCCTTAGCATGAGTATGTGTTAGAGAGTGTAACTTAGCCTTAGCATGAGTATGTGTTAGAGAGTGTAACTTAGCCTTAGCATGAGTATGTGTTAGAGAGCGTAACTTAGCCTTAGCATGAGTATGTGTTAGAGAGCGTGTATGTATAAAAGCAGATATTGTCGTAAAGGAAGTGTTAGAAACTTTCACTATATTGATGCAGCATCAAAAGGTGGGATAATCAGTTCCCTTCCTCGCTGCCTTTTTCTTTCCCTAACTCAAGAGCAAAGTCAAGTACCCATTTACAACTGGGTAGAATGGAGCGTGTCGATTACCGCGAAGTGAACCCGGAACCTTAGCCGCGAGAGACAAGCGTTCTAACCACTCTGTCAATCGGTCGCAAATGTATGTATACGTAACATAATAAAACATATCAAGAGTAAGAAAACGGGGTAAAGTAGAAAGTATATGGGAGGTAGTTCTTGGCAGAAACAAGAGATGAAAAAGAAAGCAACCAGATTATTGACCAAACAAAGTATTATTATCATTTCTCTTGTTGCTGTAGTTGGAGCAAGGGAGCCACCACTGCAGCTGGTTTCCTTGCCGGAAGCCTGTACCTCTGTATTTATGTGTTACTGCCGCAGTGGTTTCAATAGTAATTTGTATGACATGATGAGGTTACCAGCTATATGGACAATCTCACCTTAGTCATCTTTTACGACATGCATGATGATCTTATTATTGTTTTTCTCTTCACAGACCCCCGGAAACTACACGGAGCTAGCAGAGTACAGTATTATTTTGCGACATTAATCAAAACTGGCAATGCAGAAAGAACGGGGACGGGGGGGAGGGGGGATAGAGATATAAAAAGGAGCGGAATGAATGAACGTAACAAGAAATAAAACAAATTTATAAAAGGAAGGTGGTTGAGAAACAAGAAGAGACATGGTACGCAACCAGACGATACGTCAAGGCCTTAAATCCCACCCCCTGCAGACCCAAGTAGAACAGTCCCAACTAAGATGGTTTGGCCATGTCTGCAGAATGGGAGAAGATCGGCTACCACGACAAGCATGGAAACAAAGAGCCAGGGATCCAGACCCCCAGGATCTTTGAAGGACCGAGGACTAGAATGGAACCAGGCCAGGAGGATGACAACCGAATGGATAGTCTGGCGCTCTCTCTTCCAAACCTCTACACCTCACGGTAGAAGGGGAACGACTAAGTAAGTAAGTAAGTAATAAAATGTATTCAGCACATGGCTGAGTAAAGCACCACATGCCTTCTGACAACTTAAAATGACACGTGATCAAAGTACAACTCTTGTGAAAGCCTCACCTTGAACTAATTCATGACACAAAGCAGAGCCACTCTGATAAGCGTGTCGTAAAGATACTATTACGGACGACTAACTGCTTTTATGTTTTGTAAAATCTTGAGACGTTTTCACAATACAAGAAGTATAGAAATATTAAACGTGGTCTGGAGAAATCAGCTGTGTTACTTTAGCAGATAAAGACGCGTTATTGTGACAGGAGCAAAAGTGGGACTGATTGACTGATTAAATGACGATTACACTTTACCGGAACATTTCTTGGACAAATAGTAGACATTTAAGGTAATGCTTATCCAAGAATTATGCAAAATACACATTCTCCTTGGTCAGATCATGACCATTTTTTTTCTCTGTACTCTTAACGGAGATTGGAGCTACCACTGTAGCTGCTCCCCTTGCAGGAAGCCTGCGCCAAGCAATCACATACTCTTGCAGTTGTGGTTCTGTGGCCACTTGTTTTACATGTTGCGGTTGCATGGGCAGGAACCTCATGTTAGTAGCTTTGTACGACATGCCTGAGGCAACAACAATCCTATTCTTTCTTAGTTTCTCCAGAGATCTCGTCGTGAGACTACACGCGGCTTTGGTGACATCATTTCTTTTAATAGTACTTAACTAGTGCAGAAGCCAGTCATAAGACGGGAATTAAATTCAAAAGCACCAATACCTAACGGCAATTTTACTTATTCAAAAGTATTAACCACAGTACACGAACTACGTAGCAGCAGCGAGGATCCCAATGTGTGTATCGGGATCACACA